>OZ017739.1:368360200-368417700 GCA_963969285.1 Odontomyia ornata | reverse complement strand
ACCACGGGGCTGCTCGACTGCTTATGTTTATTACAGTTGCCCATACATTCCCTAGGGAGGTCTGTGGTACATTCACTGGGGTATTTTTCAAAACTACATTCGCCGCGAATGCATTCACACACGGATCAACTTAAATTGTTTTGCGTTCTACACGGATACTGTTCGACAAACACCAAAAAGCAACGAATGACAGGTCTTGAGAAATTTTGGACTTTTGAGAAATTGCGAGACGCCCAAACGAATTTTTCAGCCATAAGTAGATTTCAATCTCGTCACTCACTGTAGCATTTCTTTCCGTTCACCGAACAAAAGTGTTGGGATATGACCGAACCGAGGCTATTTCAGATTTCGAGCCCCTCTTGCAATACACACAGCCACAATTTATTTTTTGGTATTGTCCAATCAGTTGCCAATTAATTGCTTGTTGACGGTCGTAAATGGACTGATCAGAAGTGATTTGTGAGCAAAACTTCACTGCTTTTTCCAATTGAATCATAAAATATATAATAATTTCAATTAAATTGAATTTGGCATTGTTCTTTTCATCAAATATTTTTGATTGACAATGATAAATTTAGACAGCCAGTTGGGGCATTAAGGTTTAGTATTTTTATTGTTTGAAATTTGCTTTATATTCTTCGAAAAATTATAACGATTAGTATTGGATAAGCATACGACAGTATTGATCGTGATGTACTATACCAAATAATGCTTTGCTTTGGTATCATCGACGTCCTCCGAAGTCTGCATTATCATCATCAGATTTTCGTCTGGAGGTCGCAGTGGCCTTTTGCAAAATGGGCATTAAATCCAAGTTATTTAAGCGGCAATCGCTGGAGAGCGAAATTCAAGCCAAAAAGCAAAAAGGACCTGCTCAGCATGTACCTCCGAAAGCAGTTCGGCAAGACCGAATTGGACACTGGCCGCAATGGTCTGAATAGAAAATCAGATGTAAGTTTCCAAAGTGTGTAGGATTTAACCATAATGTATGTGACAAATTAAGTAGCCTGTGTGGTCTAGTGGTTAGAGCATGAACGCATAAGCCGAAGGTCCCAGGTTCAAATCTCGTTGGGAGCAACGTGATTTAGTTCAGGGGAATTTTCGGACATACTAAGAGTGTTCACTCAGTCGTGATATGTACTGATGTAATCAGATCATATAATAACTGAGCAGGCACACGGGAGCATGGTACTGACGAAACCAACTTCCGAAAAAATCAATACGGTCACGAAAATGAGATGCTCTAACTATCTGTAAGCGAAGGCCCGAGAGGGGCTGTAGTGCTACAAAGAAGATGAAGATGTGACAAATTGCTTCAAAAACTTTCATCTTTAGTAACATGTTCTGCAGTATTATAAATTTTGACCTCTTACTTCAGTGTTGCCTAAGGGCAACACTCCTTATTTTGTGATTTTCTTTCCAAATAATTAAAAAAACTTATTAAAAATCCAAAAATACGTGTGAGATCTGTAACTGAGTGAAAACCCTGGATTTCACAGCTGTTCCACCCTATAGACGGGTATATTTAGACTTGTCTCACTACTGGCTTCATCCTCCAGCAGCATTCGTGAATTTGGACATGAATCGATATGTTTTTGATTCTGACAATGTCCCAATCATATATCACATATATAGACGGGCCACCGATAGATCTATGTATTGGTGGCTGAATGAAAATGTCTAAATTATTTGTGGTTATTTGTTTTGTGTTTTCCGTTGCATAGTTTTGAGTTTCAGCTCATTATCGTTACATGTAGCGTTGTTGTTTGTTTGTGTTAAAAATAAGGAATAGATTTCAATATTTAGGATAGGTATATGTTATGTTTATCATATCAGGTTTAGAGATAAGGTTTAACGCTTAGGTTAGGTGTATTGTGATAGAATTTTTTTAGTATAAGATAAAGTTTTCGATTGATTTTACTGGAACTAGGTTATAACATATTAGGTATAGGATAAAAGTTCACTATTGTGTTAAATTATAAATAATTTTGGAATAGTTTCTAATCTTAGACTATTTAATAAGTTTAATTAATTTGAATTTTATATTGATTTAATTTACTTATGGAATTGTTTGCAGCTACATGATTGAGTTGCATATTTTTAATAATAATTTTTCTGAAAAATTATTACAGAAGAAAAATGTTAGAAGAAGGTGGTTTCGACGTGTGCACTAATTCTCATCAGGCCATCACTCTTAGATACACACCGGCGACCACCATGCTTAGGGGTGAGAGAGTTAATTTTAATTTTTCCTACTTATGCGAACTCAATATGTTTTTGTAAATGCAAGTTATGTTCAAGTTAAATTTCTCTTGTAAGTACTTGTATTAGCTAAACTTTAATTGAATCATTTCACCCTACAACAAATTTGCTCTACATTGAAGCTTTTCATTACGTCGCGCGGATATCGATCACTCTTTCGGGTGGCTCCCGGCTTGTCGTATAGATTTACATTAAATTGATGTGAAAAGGGTGAAATGATCCAATTAAAGTTAAGCTAATGCAAGTACTTACAAGAGAAATTTAACTTGAACATAACTTGCATTTACAAAAACATATTGAGTTCGCATAAGTAGGAAAAATTAAAATTAACTCTCTCACCTCTAAGCATGGTGGTCGCCATCACCGGTGTGTATCTAAGAGTGATGGCCTGATGAGAAGCTATCGGAGCCAACCGAAAGAGTGATCGATATCCGTGCGACGTAATGAAAAGCTTCAATGTAGAGCAAATTTGTCGTATAGATTTACATTAAATTGATGTGAAAAGGGTGAAATGATCCAATTAAAGTTTAGCTAATTGATTTAATGTTTCTTATTGATTTTTCAAAGAGATGTTTCTTCGCGCACTTCACTTCATATTTATAAAAAAATATCACAGTCACTTTTTATTTGGTGCAACCCGAGTTGAATTGAAAAATTTAATTCGCCAATAATCTCCTGCGTTAAAGTCATTTATGTTATGCTTTCCTTCAAATTATAACAACGACCCCATCTTTAGGGCAAAGTTTTCTCGTCGCTCCCTCAATAACCAAGTGCATTTTCATCACAGAAAACAATGGTCTGCACGATAAAAATAGTCTGTGACAACAATATGGAAGAATTTATGGCAACGAAATAGGAAATTTACTTTACTTTCCTTTGAATCTTGGTTGAATAAGGCAGTGCAGCAAAACTAGAACGAAATGATAGCCACGGGGCTGCTGCTGCTTGCACTTTCTAAATTTCCCTCCCCGTCGAAACGCCTGCTCACTTTGCAAAGTCTACGTTCCGATCCACCGTGTTGTTTGTGGTTGCTGCTGGTCGACGGAATAGTGCTAGTGACGCTTCTAGTCAAAATTTTCAATTAAATTGTAACTTTTTGCGCGAATGCCTCTTGACGAACAATCGGGAAGGAATAAACTAAAAAAACATGACGGCACGTAAAGAAACGACGAGCGATGAAATAAAATGCGGGTAAACTGGCCTGAAACTCGAACTCGAGCACGTCTTGGAATCAGGGAAATGTAGGGTTTTCTAAGAAGCCTTAGCCAAGGCCAAATCAGAACTTGGATGACACATATCCTGCAGCTAAACCTACACCGCAGTTCAACCGCCCGAAACCTGCTTGAGCAGTTTGCGAGGCACATGAAAGTTCTGCATTATGGTATCCTGATGAAACATGTGCTCCCACTTATATGCGGCGGTTCTTGTTGCAAGAAATTTTAACAGTCAGAGATAGGGTGTATCAGTCGGCTTATTAGTGCAATTATCACTGCCACGTGACTTGCATTATCTGAAGCCCCTTTAACAGCAAAAAACGAAACTAGTGCAATTTCTTTATAAGCAATGGATTCTTCAATTTTTCTTGTTAGTGCGTAGAACGCGACCTCCATAGATGTGCCCGTCCTATACGCGTGCTGATCGGGGTGTAGTGGATGATTCGTAGCTGTCGTCCTTATATAATTGTCTATTACTTTATCCATGGGTTTACATACAAACGACGTTAGACTGGTTGTTCTGTATCTTTTTGGGTTTTTTTTTATGTGTGAAGGCTATTTACGCCCTGAGTGTGGGCGTTCCCAGATGCGAAAGACGTCTGGACTACCCACTAAGCACCTCCACTGTCAACCTGAGAACCTAGCCTGGAACCGTTAGACACATTACGTCTGGCTAATCCTCGTTACATTACGTCTGGCTACGCCATAGGGCGCCTTCAAGTTTGGGATCCCTCCTCTAGCGGGAGGGAAAGAAGGAAGAGGGATTGCTAGAAAGTAATCCTCCAATCCCGACGGCACCGACTGATGTGAGTCTCACAAACTGTAATATTGGGTTTACAACTTAATAACCGGAATTACGCTAAATGTCCCTACTAACAAATATCGTGAAAGCTCGAACTTTATGTATATATATATATATATATATATATATATATATATATATATATATATATATATATATATGTAGGGATCCGAATGGAAGGAGCAAATAAAGAAATGCGCCACTTGTAGGTTTTAAACGTTTTATTAAAACAAATGGGCAGAAACTTCAAGGAATAATTTAAACATATTTTCCGCGACGCGCCTCAGCGAGAGACTCCCGTCAAGTCACTTCTATGTCAAGTACATTTCCAACAGAAAGTAGGTCCATTATGAAACGTCATTGCTAATACAGTCAATCACAAAAATATTCAAATGTTTTATCCGATATCGTTCCTACAGATCGGCCGTCCTGACCTATGCATCGCCCTCGATACTGCTGTCTTCGAATCCGCGAAACCCGTCAGCAATGGAATCGATCGACGTCGGATAGGGCTTTAGGTTGTCAGCTGAGGTCCCCGTCTCATTCGGCCCTTCGTGCTCGCCGACCTTTTTCACCCGATAACGATCTTTCTTTAGAACGGCGGTTACTTTGTATGGTCCGAAAACTTGGAATGCACCTTCAAACCAGCTCCGAATTGAGTTCTTCGTATGGCTACTAAGTCTCCGTCTTTATACTTTCGTGCCGCCTTACGCCTCTGGTTGTAATTACGCCTGTTTTCCTGTTGGATTTTCGAAATGTTTTGAAGCGCTTCTTGCCGGAGAGCCGATCGATGGTCCTGGAAACAGTTCATGATTTCCTCGTCAATAGCAGCTCGTAGTTCATCGTTGTTACTTAGATGCATTGTCTGTCCAAACATTACTTCAAAAGGACTCATACCAATACTTCTACTGTAGGCCGCGTTGATCTGCTGCTGAACTTTTTCTACATGTTTATACCATGTCGCAGGATTATCAATGGATAATTTCGTAAGAATCGGTATTACAATTCGATTGATTCGCTCAATCTGACCGTTTCCGCGGGGAACTCCCGTTGTCGTTCGCACATGGTGAATTCCCTCTTGGCGACAGTATTCCTCGAATGCTTTTGATGTGAAAGATGCCCCTCGATCGGAAATTATTCGTCTAGGATTTCCAAAAATAGTGGATTGCCTCTGCAACCTACCAATTACTTCATCGGCGGTAGTTGATTTGGTCGGATACAGCCAAACAAATTTGGAGAAAGCATCAACGATTGCAAACAAATGGTTATAGCTCTTGTTCGTCGACGGCATTGGTCCTAGATGGTCAATATGGTATGTCTGCAGCGGTTTATCGCCTTTGTCGATGGTGTTCAAAAATCCTTCCGTCTTGCCTTGCTTTCGTTCCGCAAGAATACAGTTTACGCAGTTTTGTTATAAACTTCTCGATTTTTTTGCGCATCTGAGGGAACCAATATTCTTGTAGCACTATATACTCGGTTTTCTTCCAACCAAAATGTCCTCGTTCGTGGCAACGCCTGATAATGTCGTGCTGCATCGTATTTGGTACAACTAACAGAGTCTTTCCGTCCATCTCACGATATAAAACATTCCCTTTCAACGTGAATTCGAGCGTCTTCTTGTTATTGCCATCTTCCAATATTTTAATCAGCTGTTCGTCGTTACGTTGCTCATTTTTAATCTGTTCCAGAATGATGTTGTCCATTCGCTGAAGAACACATACGTCTGCAGGATATCTGCTTAATGCATCTACATATTTCATTAATGATCCCGACCGATGCTCCACAATGTAGTCGAACTCTTCCAATAACATTGCCCAACGTGAAACTCGAAGACACAAATCTTTTTTCGCCATCGTTCTTGCGAATGCTTGACAATCCGTCACTATTTTAAATTGTGCGCTCAGCAGATATACACGGAATTTCTTCAATGCTTGCACTATTGCCAGAATTTCCAATTCGTAGCTAGTATATCTTGATTGAGTTGGGGTCGTCTTCCAGCTGGCATAATGAATAGGATGCATCATTCCATCTTCCGAATCGTTCTGCATAAGAATCGCACCTAATCCGTCCTTAGATGCGTCGGTGTGTAGTTCTGTTGGTGCTCCCGTCTTATACAACCTCAAAACTGGGTTTGTTATCAGTGCAGTTTTCAACTG
Organism: Odontomyia ornata; assembly: GCA_963969285.1. Taxonomy (NCBI): domain Eukaryota; kingdom Metazoa; phylum Arthropoda; class Insecta; order Diptera; family Stratiomyidae; genus Odontomyia; species Odontomyia ornata. The sequence continues at coordinate 368,411,266 of OZ017739.1, read as the reverse complement.
CTCGAACGCGTTCTTTTGCTCCACGCCAAACTCGAAAGAGACTCCATCTTTCAATAAATTGGATATAGGTCGCGCAATTACTGCATAGTTGGCTATGAATTTGCGGAATGCACCCGTCAAACCTAAAAAGCTTCGAACGTCCTTAACGGTTTTAGGCGTTGGGAACATCGAGACTGCTGTCGTCTTCTTCGGTGATGGTTTGATTGTACCACTTTCAAGGATGTACCCTAAGTATTCGACTCGTTTGGCCATGAAATCACACTTACTCCAGTTTATCATGACGCCGAAATCACTCGAGATTTCTAAAACTTTTCTCAGTTTTTCTAGACTCTCTGCTTCACTCCGTGCCGGGATAATAATGTCATCCAAGTAGGTCAAACGACGCCTTTCGCAATCAATTCCCGATAAATAGTTTTAACATGCCTTTGGAAAACAGCTGGTGAATTACCCAGACCAAAAGGTACTCGAAGAAATTCAAATTGTCCGTCAGGTGTCACAAAGGCTGTGTATTTCACACTCTCCTTCTCTACAGGTACGTGGAAAAATGCGTTTTTCAAATCGAGCGTGGTGAAAACCGTCGAGTCTTGTAATCGGTCTAGCTGGTCTTCTATTAGCGGAAACGGATATGGGTCGCGAATAATTTTCTTGTTCAACATTCTGTAATCCACGCATAATCTGGCGTCTCCGTTCTTCTTCTCAACCAACCCGATGGGAGATGCATATGGCGAAGAGCTATATCGCACGATACCCTCTCTCATCCAATCATTGACTATGTCTGCTACAACCTTCCGTTGTTTGTCCGACAGTCGTCGCGGACCTTGGTGAATCGGAACTTCGTCGTTAAGAACCAAGCGCACCTCGATTCCTGTCTCTTTTATTTTGTTTGGTATATACGCTTCGATGAGATTTTTGACTTCCGCTTTTATAGATGAGTCATTGATATGGCACAGGTCAACTTCACACTCGTCTGGATCTGGGCTGACACTTAAAGTTTTCAAGTGATCGTAAACGCTTTCGTCATTCGCTCCTTGTTGACTGATGACTTCTTCCGGTTGTTGATTGGCGTTGTCGATTATTATATCCTTCTCATTCTTTGTTGATTGTTGAGCTGCTTCGGAGTTATTTTCGCCTACAATTCTTACAGTAGCACTCCGATTTTTTATTGTTATTTCTACGAACTCCGATAATTCACCACCAAGCAACAAGTTATATGGGAAAGTCGAATCCGGCACTACATGAATCGTAAGGGTTAAACGAACACCGTCTATTGTAACCGTCGTGGTAAAATGACCAAGAGTTTGCTGACTGCCAGAGCCAATGCCACCAAATCTAACATAATTTTTCTCAAGACATGGAGCGTCTAGTCCGTCATAGATACTACGTTTTATTAAATGGAGATCACTACCCGAATCAAAAACTGCACGAATTGTTCTTTTGCATATTTGTATGTCTTTATAAGTCTTCATATCCGCTAATTTTAACGCATCACATCTAACCTTCGGGATGTTCACTCGCGGGGTTGGACACTTGCTTGCAACATGGCCAAAATCACCACATGAGAAGCACTTTGTTCCCTTCCTTTTATCAGGACAGTCTTTACCGAGATGATTGGAATTTCCACAGTTAAAACAGCGTTTGCCAGACTTAGTATCCGGTATATTTTTTTCACGTAACGGATACTTTGATTTTATTCGCGATTTTATAGCCTCGTATTGAATTAATTTTTGTCGGAATTCCTTTATCGAGCTCGCACCATATAAAATTGTTTTATTATGCTCATCGTCTGGAATACCGTCAATGATGTATTGTATCTTGGCCTCCAACTCGATCTCGGCGTGACTCGCGATATCTAAGACACGACAAACATATTCGTTCGAACTTTCACTCGGCAACTTTCGAATTTCAGTCAATTGTTTGTAAATGTCTTTGCTATTAGCTATCTGTCCGAATTCTACACACAGCGAGCTACGTAATTGATCCCATGATTTTGCGGAGCACTCAAAACCGACAAACAATTTCGCTGATCCACGTAACAATTTCTTCGCGTACACTACTCGTTGCATATCATTCCACCCACACATTTCCGCGGTTTCTTGAAAGTTTTTTAACCATCTTTCAATATTTTGGTATTTATCGCCACTAAATGTTTCCAGCGAGTCTTCAACATCGCGATATGACAACATTGTTTGCCTAAAAGACACCGCACTACATTCAGAGGGCGTTCGGTCAATTTCACTTGCAGCCACTTCCTCTTCCTCGTCGTCCTCGTTCTCTGACATCGTCGCAGCACGTAATCGTTCACGTAAAACTGCCTTTTTTCCGCTGACTGGCAACTCCAAAGTACGCAATCGTTCCCTGATTTCTTCCACAGTCAACGAATCAATATCCATCTTAGCAACGGCTACTGAGCTCCTCAGTCGTTCGCGTAGCACCGCTTTACTTCCCGTTAGTACTTCGCTTTCTTCATCCGGCATATTAAATAATAATCTTCCGAACAATTTACTCTTTGTTTTCGTCTTGATCGCGTCGTCGTCAACCGAACACGTATAGACACGAAATCTGCTTGCACCAAAACCGTCTACTTGTCCTTGAACGCGTCGCCGTCTAACGAACACGTATGGACACGAAATCTTCTTGCAGCAAAACCGTCTATTTGTCCTTGAACGCGTCGCCGTCTATCGAACACGTATGGACACGAAATCTTCTTGCACCAAAACCGTCTATTTGTCCTTGAACGCGTCGCCGTCTATCGAACACGTATGGACACGAAATCTTCTTGCACCAAAACCGTCTACTTGTCCTTGAACGCGTCGCCGTCTATCGAACGCGTATGGACACGAAATCTTCTTGCACCAAAACCGTCTACTTGTCCTTGAACGCGTCGCCGTCTATCGAACACGTATGGACACGAAATCTTCTTGCACCAAAACCGTCTACTTGTCCTTGAACGCGTCGCCGTCTATCGAACACGTATGGACACGAAATCTTTCACCGTCTAGAACTTTCGTTTACTTTTACTTCTATTTTCATTTCAATAGTTACTCCATTTTTTTGGCGAATCCCGGTTGAGCCCCCACTTGTAGGGATCCGAATGGAAGGAGCAAATAAAGAAATGCGCCACTTGTAGGTTTTAAACGTTTTATTAAAACAAATAGGCAGAAACTTCAAGGAATAATTTAAACATATTTTCCGCGACGCGCCTCAGCGAGAGACTCCCGTCAAGTCACTTCTCTGTCAAGTACATTTCCAACAGAAAGTAGGTCCATTATGAAACGTCATTGCTAATACAGTCAATCACAAAAATATTCAAATGTTTTATCCGATATCGTTCCTACATATATATATATATATATATATATATATATATATATATATATATATATATATATATATATATATATATATATATCATTTTGAAGGTACATTTGACAGCGATCAAAATCAGTCAACAAAACAATTTTATCTTGTGTGCATCATTATTATTTTTCACGATAAATAACTTCGAAAATTGGAGAAAAAGACAGCATTTGCGGGAGGTTATGTTGGGTCATTTTTTGCTAAGAAAACTGCTGCGGAAAGTTATCGTTTGCTTGTAGAAGTTTATGGCGACGATGCTTTAGCGAAAACACAGTGTTTTGAATGGTTTCAACGCTTCAAAAGTGGCGATTTTGACATCAAAGACAAAGAACGCCCAAGACAGCCAAAAAAGTTTGAAGACGAAGAATTGGAGACGCTGCTCGATGAGGATTCGTGTCAAATGCAAGACGAACTTGCCAAATCGTTGGGAGTGACAAAGCAAGCCATTTCGAAACGTTTGAATATACATTCAGAAGCAAGGTAATTTGGTCCCCTATGAGTTGAAGCCGAAAGACGTTGAATGGCGCTTCTATATGTCTGAAATGGTGCTTGAGCGCCATAAAAAGAAATCATTTTTGCATCGGATCGTGACTGGGGCTGAAAAATGGATCCACTTTGACAATCCCAAGCGCATAAAGTCATACGTGAAGCCCGGTCAACCAGCCAAATCAACTGCGAAGCCAAATATCCATGGCGCCAAGGTTATGCTGTGTATTTGGTGGGATCAGAAGGGGGCCGTTATATTATGAGTTGTTGAAATCGGGCCAGACAATCACAGATGACCTGTACCGAACATAATTAATACGTCTGAAGCGTGCCATCATCGAAAAACGCCCGAAATATGCGACCAGACACGAGGCTATAATTTTTCATCATGACAACGCTCGGCCGCATGTTGCAAGACCCATGAAAAACTATTTGGAAAATAGTGGATGGGAAGTTTTGGCCCACCCACCTTATAGTCCGGGCCTGGCTCCATCTGACTTTCATTTATTTCGCTCGATGCAAAACGCCCTCACCGGAATACGCTTCACTTCGATTCGTATTTGACCGCCAAACTGGTGCAATTTTTTTGGGATGGAATTCATAAATTGCCTGAAAGATGGAAAAATGTTGTAGCTTCCGATGAACAATACTTCGAATAAAATATATTGTAAGATTTTTCCACAATAAAGCATCAAATTTCGCAAAAAAATTCCGGTTATTAAGTTGTACACCCAATACATGATTCTATTTGTCAATCGATCCAAGCATCTCCCCGATGAGACTATCCGGTGAAAGCTCTCCCGTTCCCTTGTAGCGATTCCGGCGCAGCCTGTCCCACCTTTTCCATGCGTAAAATCTGTGGTAGTCAGCGCCTTCGTCTGCTGCGCAAAACCTATAGTTGGTGGACCGCGACTTACCAATCTTGTGCAAGTAAGACTGAAAACACCCATACCCGCTCAAGAGCTGGGTCAGTTAGAAGTCAGTCTCACTGTGCGTTCGATTGAGCCACAGTCTCAAACCTGGGATGAGGCGCGCAGTCCATCTTACCTTTAAAGGGTCTGAATAATAAGTAACCGGACTGACCTCAGGAAATTTTTTATTGGCAAAATATGTACAATTTTTCTTTAGAAATCTTGAAAGTAGTCCCCATTAGAGTCGACAACACCCTGATACCGGATTTTCCAATCCCCGAACGCTCCCTGGAAGTCGGCAACCTCGATGCTGTCTAGAGCCCTCGTAGCACGTTGAACGTTTTCCAGAGTCCCGAACCGCGTCCCCTTAAGGTGTCTCTTGATCTTGGGGAACAGAAAGAAGTCCGCTGGTGCCATATCCGGGCTGTAAGGAGGCTGTGGCAACGTTGCCCTCGACTGTTTGGCCAACTGCTCGATGACGAGCAGGCAGGTGTGCGACGGAGCATTGTCGTGATGGAGGATCCACGAATCGGCAATGTCCGGACGGACTCGGCGAACCCGGGCGATTAGTCGACGGAGCACCTCTCTGTAGTACTGGCCGTTTACAGTTTGGCCGGGTGGCACAAACTCTTTGTGAACAATGCCTTTCACGTCAAAGAAAGCAATGAGCATCGACTTCACCTTCGATTTGCTCATGCGCGCTTTTTTCGGTCGTGGTGACGCCGGTGTGTGCCACTCCGAACTCTGCCGCTTCGTCTCAGGATCGTATTCGAAAACCCACGTCTCGTCTCCTGTAATAACGTGGTTAAAAAACTCTGGTTCGGTTGCTCGATCGTACGCTCCATTTTCACTCCGACGACGTAACTGAACACGCACTCCGCTCTCGCTCGATGCTATCTCTCCAAGCGCTTGGAGGCAACTGCTGCAGCCCGGTTCCCTTTACCTAGACCCCCACCACCACTATAGCACCAGATACCGGTTAGCAGACGCTTTGACCCTGTGTTCTGTTCAGCCAAGACTGCTGCCAATCGTTAAGTAAGCGTTGTCTTTTCTCGCGGACAACTGTCTCCCTCGTGTCCTCGTTTCGACGCTGATAGATAGTACGATGCTCTCTAACAAGGAGGCCGATGGGTATCCCGCTTGCGATGACTAGCACCCCCGAATCAGAAACTGTCAGATATGAAGACGCAATCCTCAGTGCTCCTCTTCTCTGTACCTGTACCAAGCGTTTTCGGTACAGCTTATTGCTGAAAGCATCGCCTCATATTCCTGCTCCGTACAGTAGGACCGACTCTACGGACCTCATCAAAAGTCGTTGTCTTGATGGATTGGGTCCTCGAACATTGACTGAAGTCGACTCAGAGCCGAATCGCCTGAAGCAACTTTATCAGCCGTTGCCCTGATTAGTGCAGCGAAACTCATCTTCGAGTCGATAAACAATCCCAAGTACTTTATGGATGGTTTTGATTTAACGTGTACTTCCCCAATGCTGATTGTCCTTGCCTTGGGGATTTTCTTCTTTGTCAGGATGACCACTACATTTTTCTCCAGTTCTTTTCGGTTGGTGTTGTCATTCCTACCCGCCTGGGGAACGCCGATTATTTATGCCTCTGCCCGCCGCTTTGGTATGCTTCCCAATGCATGGCTACATCTATATCAAACAATTGAATAGATTCTGTTCTTTTTGAATAAGGACTAGATATACCCCGGTGTAACTCGGAGATTTAAAAGACTGGAAAGTGTTTAATGCCCAATACGGTATGCGTTTGATGATCTTTAGGGTTTTGTAGGAATTACTTCAATAAAAGTTATTAGGAATCTCGATCTAACGTTTCACTTCATCACTGCTATCGATAAAAGCAATTGATTGACCTCGACTTTTTATTCCTTCCAGACTTTCTACATCTGAGCGACGCAACAAATTATTTGCACCGTTAATAGTATCAGAACAGATTACAGCGACTGATTCAAATTCAGACCTTAATAAATACCATGTCTATGGAAAGTCGTTTGCTTCACTGCAGATCCTCCAGGAAAATGAAAGCGCACATTTAAATCCTCACTCAGATAATTCTGTACTTTGCAACAACGCATCTGCATTCTCGCAAGATGCAAAGCCTCATGGGCCTTATCATTCTAACACACTCCTACATAAATGCGGTGAATGTGGAAAGTTATTTTCAAGCGTTCATACATTGAAGGCTCATCAAATTATACATTCAAATCCAAATATGCTGAAGTGTGAGATATGCAACAAATCATTTTCTCTACCATATGGTTTAAATGAACATAAAAAATTGTATCATACAACCCCAGACATAAATCAAAAACATACAACCCCAGACATAAATCAAAAACATAAATGCAAGGAATGCGGAAAATCATTTGCAAGGGCTCTAAGTTTAAAAGATCATGTAGCTCTTCATACCAATCCTGATTTATTCAAATGTGATATCTGTGGAAAGTCATTCAAAACTACCGCTACATACAAAGATCATCAAAATGCACATTCGAGTCCTAATAAATTTACCTGTGAGATATGTAACAAATCGTTCACGTTATCAAAGTCTTTTAAAGCACATAAAGCTGTGCATGCTAATCCAGACCTATTTAAATGCAAGGAATGCGGAAAGTCATTTTCAAGAGCTCAGACATTGAAGTCTCATCGAATTCTTCATTCCAATCCTGGCTTATTTAAGTGCGATATATCTGAAAATTTTTCAGTCATGATCATGCGGCACATTCGAATCTCAATGCACCCAGGAGTGAAATATGCAACAAATCATTTACAACGATAACAAATTTGAACTACCATAGAGCCTTGCATGCCAATCCAGACTTACATAAATGCAACGAATGTGGTTCATCATTTAGGTCAGCTCGGTCATTAAAAGATCATCTAGCTTTCCATTCTAATCCTGATTCGTTCAAGTGTGATTTATGTGGAAAATCATTCAAAACAGGTCAAACATTAAGAGCACATAAAAAGTGCCACTCAAATCCCAATATACCGAAGTGTGAGATATGCAACAAATCATTTACGCCACCATGTAATTTGAAAAGACATAAATCTGTGCATACCAATGCAGGAGTATGTAAATGCAGTGAATGCGGGAAATCATTCAGATGGGCTCGAGATTTGAAGCAGCATATGGCTCTACATTCTAATCCCGATTTATTTAAGTGTGATTTATGTGGAAAATCATTCAAAACAGCTCCAACCTTAAGACAACATAAAATTGGTCACTCAAATCCCAATATACTGAAGTGTGAAATATGCAATAAATCATTTACGCTCCCATATAATTTGAAATTACATAAAACTGCTATGCATACCAATGCAGGAGTATGTAAATGCAGTGAATGCGGGAAGTCATTCAGGTGGGCTCAAAATTTGAAGCAGCATATGGCTCTACATTCTAATCCCGATTTATTTAAGTGCGATTTATGTGGAAAGTCGTTTAGCAAAGCGAGTACATTGAGAAAACATAAAACAATGCATTCAAACCCATAAAGTAAAAACTCTTACTATCGCATCCATGACCACATGTAGGTTGACTTTTGTCACAAACTCATACGGCGGTATGTGAGAAATCAAGGAATTTGATGTTTTGACTGGATTTTGAAAAGGATTTGAGCGTTGAAAACCAGATGTTTCGTGGAGAATATACTAGTGCTTCTTGTAAAGCGAAAACTGTTTCAGTTTCTACGTCCATTCAATTTTAAATGCTGCGAAAGCTAAATTAATTAATAATAGTTTGTTTACTACTGAAAGCTCTGCTGTCAGTGGAAGGAACCTACGTACAGTTTTATTTAGTTTGCCCAAAGATGAAATGGCAATTCAACTGATGCTTATAATTAAGTTCCTCATTTAGTGTAGTTTTGTAAGCAATAATTGAAATGGAACTGTTTGAAAGCAAATATGTCTGATGACAACTAATGATGATTATTTTATAGATGATATTAATTTTTCCTAAATATATTTAGATGGTACAAAATATAATTTTACTTTTATATATAACAAGATTCAATTACGCTCCAATAATTTAGTGTCGAATATCAGAAGAAAAGATAGAATACCGGAGCTTGTAATAACCATGGCGGCATATATTCTCGTCCTCATTCATTTTTAAGCTGAAAAAAACAAGGATTTATGGTGGCGATAGTACTTTACGAATCGATATTAATATTCAACTTTGTTAAAATAGTATTATGGCTCAACTTATTAAGTAGAAAGTTCATCTGGTGATTCAATTAAATTTAATAGTCAACTGAGAGAATATAGTACGAGTAGGATCTATTCAAATCTTTTTTTCATTTATTATTTCTATTGATATTTAGGTGACAAATTTTCGAAGAAGTTTTTCAGACAAACATCACAATTAAACCGTGGCTAAAAAATTTGACATTTAAATAAGAAATGTTAAAATTTAAAATCCATGCTTTTTAGGAAGGAACATACGAATTAGATCAGCCGCCTTGTGAATTGATTTGAAAAGATAAGATAGAAGAAGAATTCGTACTGCAATCACACATTCACCACTAATCATTCCTCGTAATATTAAACACCGCTATGTATACCCTAACACCCACTTCAACCTTTAAAGTCTAAACTTAACTTCACGAGCTTAATATTCCTATCCGACCTGTTGTCAATTACTGCCCGGCTTATGCATACAAATTAGCACAACACTTGAAAACGATGTTGAGTTAAGTCATACTTCTCGAAAAAGACAGACATTAAAAAACAGCCGCACACGTATAGCCTGCTGTCGATATAAAATGTCCGTTCAGGACTGCAGCGGCGGAATGCTGCCTCAGGGAGCGAAAGATCAGTGCTCAGCTGGAACGGCCTTGCCTGGAGACGCGTAAGCATGCTGGCAGCCAGCATTGCATCTACTACGAAAAAATTTCACGCTTACAATATTCCGGACAGAGAACTGGGTACCAACCGAAGTATATAACAAACGAGACTTGACTTTTCAAAGTTATCCACTTATTGCTGCGGATACTCACGGCCCACAAACGAGTGGGGCATGTGGGCATGTCCTCTCGCACCCTTGCCCACCGCATCAATGATCCAAATCGATGATTTGGCCAGAAGAGAAGTGGAAAGCTAATCGTCCCAGACGAGAGCACGACTAAAAAGGGACGCATCGCCCGATGTACAGCTCATTTTTTTCCAAGAAGAGCTCGCCATCGTTGCGGGCTCCATACCCGTTAGAGGGAAACGAGAACTTTATACGGCTATTTGTTAGTTCCTGAAAGGTTATCTACTGGCAAATATGCAACTGCTACTATTAAAACATTGAAAATTCTTGATTGATAAAGTCTCTGTGTATGTGTGTATGTATTTATACGTACATAACAAGGGATTTAATCGTTCTACTTAACATCAACTTCTAGTTACAGGCTGCATTTAAAAATCTTTCTCCATTCTGCATGCACCTCATGTGTATGTGTTTTGTGAGTGTGTGAATATATTTTGAGTCGTGATGAAAAATGAATTGCCAAATACACAGATAAAAGTGTATTACAATTGCAGGAAGTGTATGCATGTAGATAAGAGAGTTATTCAATAGATCAAAATATACTCCATTCCACTAAAGGAAGATTCTGATTTTTCCAACTAGTTTTCTCTTGTCTGCTGAAATACTTTTTTTCGTAATCCATCATTTTTTCTATTGGCTTGCTGTTTTTGACCAAGTACAACAAATTTCAATAAATATATTATGATACTATAACGTATCTAGTCAATTATTTTGTCTATTTGTATGTATCTGCTATTACAGAGCTGCAAGTATAACGGGACTTAATTTGGGTTGAGTTTTCCAATGTCTTGCTTTCTTAACAATTCTAAATTTCAACAGTGAAACTGCATGAATTCTCCTAACTCCAAACTGTTAAATCTGTTAAGTGCATAAATTATTGTTTGGAATTGTCTAAGGTTTAATCATAATACTTCTTCCAAAGAACCTGCACCAATAGAACTTGTTTCGATAGGTATTGCAACAACGATGTGTAGTCATCGAGCAATCTGCTCGAAAACCTTCCTATCTCCGATTCAAAATTTTAATGGCAGATTTAGAAAAAATATTTAATTATTTCCATTCATAATCCTAATTTGTAAAATAGTTTTTTTTTATTATTATTAAATGTAATTTTATATCAATTTTCCTTTATATTAAATTTAAATGTTCCCCTTAATTACATTCCTATTTACAATCCTCTTCATTTTTCTTTATTTCAGTTAAATTTTGATTTTAAATTTTAAATCTGCCACATAAAATTTCGAGTATAGGATCGCTGATCCTAGTACAGCCCAACGGTGTATTACATCACGAACGGCAAGCTAACTAGGCTGAGCTCAGCTGATGCGATTTACCGTATGCACGGTAATGAAAAGAAGAAAAAGTCGGGAATTTCTGGGACGGATCGAGGGAGTCTAGTAGCGCCCTTCACCCGGCAAGTACAGAAGAACGGCGTGTTGGAAGAGTGCTCGCGCTTGATCGCGTAGACATTTAAAAACTCCGCTTGTCGCGGTTCGAAATTGCCTTAAAAATTAATCATCTTATAATATTTTAAGTTTAAAATATTAAATTATAATTATTCGAATTTGGGGAGTCCGCTTCAAATCGCCAAGGAGTGAGGTTCGGTTCAATCTGCAAAGTTTCTCGTCGCGAACAAATTCCGTTTAAGCGCGCATAGTGAAGTGAATAACATCAAAGGTGGTCGCATATGCGTTGAGTTCTATCTTGAGGGAATAAGTGATGAAACGTATTCTAAAGCGCATGCTTTCCCGCGATCCATATGTTATGGATGAACAAGATCCGACTAAATCCAATGCATTAAAAAGCTATCTATGGGAAGTTGTACCATTTCAAAATCATGCATTACCATTAATAGCAACCGCAGCACGCGTTATCTCACAACCATTACCAGCCGTCGAATGGGACCTTGCCGATGTTTTAAAAACAAAGGAAGACGATATTTTTGATGAAGAAATTGTACGGCGTTCAAAACAATGTGCACTGGCAATTGAACCATCGCAGTCAATGTACCTTCCACGTAACGATAAATGAATGCCATATTGGAAATTTTGTTGAGAAAATTAAACCATCTATGCAAACAAAGAATTCAGTAAGCGGTAAGATAAAGTCATCCGAAATCATATGCACTAAGTTCCATTTTGTTAAGATCTGTGTTATGCTATGGGTGTGTAACATGAACCCTAACCCTAGCATCAGCAAATATATTGAACGCGTTTGAGCGATGGGTCCTGAGGCGAATAACCGAAGCGCAGCTAGACGAGGACCAATGGCGAATTCGATACAACCATGAGCTGTGTGAAATTTTTGACGAGCCAGAGGTCTCAACGGTTATAAGACTGCGGAAGCTACAATGAGCTGGCCTCATGAACCGTATGGACGAACAACGGATACCCAAGAGCGTATTCGTTGGAAGAACTGAAGGCAAGCCAAGGAAACGCTGGTCTGACTCGGTCTATGAAGACAGTTCATCGCTACTCGGATTTCGGATTTGGAGGACGCGGTCAATGGACCGAGACAGTTGGAGGTGGTATTTGCAGGAAGCGAAGGCCCGAAAGGGGCTGTAGTGCTAAGAAGAAGCGGAAGTTCCATTTTCGTAGCTATAATTATTGTTTCCTTTAATTTGAACGAATCTTAAGTTAATGATTCCCTTTTTCGTAAGCGTACTGTTATTTGTTACCTTGTTTATCATTCATGATATTACACTATTACTTGATGTGATATTTATGCTTAAATTCACAGACAACTATTCCTGTAAATATTCAACAATTCGGTTGAAATTAAGTAAGATATATCTTCTGCTTTAGTGTCTTCGCTTTAACATATCCACTTATTTCAAAGAGTGCTTTATCGACTTCTTCATATTGCCAGTCAAATGAAATGAATCATTAAAAAAAAGATTATGTTGGTTAATTCCCAATCTATTTGCATATTATTTAAATTCTTTAGAAATAACATGGTCAAGTACGAAAATATAGCCATTTGAGTTGTTAATATCAAATTGTATAAAACAAATCTCAAATCCAAAACAGATAATTCAGAAGATGAAAATGTAATAGGACGACGATCGCCATCCTAACTCATTCGTATATTTCGATAGCAAAATTGGCGTATAAGATCGTTTTTTAAAGAAAATAATGATTAATTTCATATAAATCCGTGTTAAAATTTTTGAAACATAATGCATGAAAAATGGCATCTACAAGAGCTAACCACAATAATTTTAATAATACAATTGACTTCTAATTTTAATGTTGTTTTTAATATAAATTTTCCTCTTTCGATTGTTAAATGCTTTTCAATATGCTATTATAAATTGTTGTGCTGATTGCCATAGAAAAATCATACTATAGAAATATATCAATTTCGTTACATTAACGTTGTTCGAATATCATAAAATGGATTGTTAAAACTTACAACACGGTCTTTCCATTTTGTTCGACCTGACCGGGTATAGGACCCGCATCGATGGCAGGCTCCTCCGCTAATATGGCCTAGCCATTGGGCGCGCTCCTCTGCTTTTGTTCTTCAACAGGGGCTCTTGCCGGGTAGAGTGGCCTTCCGCTCGCGTGCCCTTTTATGGTATAGGGTTATGTGATTCGATCACATAATTCTATAACATAAATTGGTCACGTCTATATTTCTTTTTTGATGGGAAAGCTCATGCAAACTATGTTTTTATGAGTTTTCCACTCAAAAGTGAAATATACGGCCACGTCTACGTTTTGGATCTTGACCCGTTTGGGAGGGTGCGAGGGGGCACCACCTCCATCTGGATGCCCCACTCTTATTTGTGGGCCATAAGAATCGTCGGGTAACGACGAAGTCCCCTTAAATCTGTCTATCTTCCCCAGGTCCACTTTGCCCTTTTTCGTCTGCAATCTCCAACCCTTAGTTGGTTACCTCCTTTTTGTTCGACTTTGGTCGACCTTTTTGTGACTCAGGAATTCGTGAATGCGAAATTATTTTGCAGTGGGTCCTTGTGCTGGGGGAAAGAACCCGCCCCACGACACCACAATGCTAGCCTGCCAGCGCATTCACGCATCCCCAGACAAGGCCAATCTCGGCGGTTACTACCATCCTCTTCCGCCTAGGCAGCAGACCATCGCTACAGTCCTATACGGACATATATTATACCTACTATCACTACAACTTAGTCAACCGAGAGTCAATGGAAGAAAGTAAATTTCCTATTTCGTTGCCGTAAATTCTCCTTTGTTGCTGTCGCACACTAGTTTTATCGCCCAGACCATCGTTTTCTTTGATGAAAATGCATTTGGTTCTTCAGGGAGCGATGGAAAGAAATTCATGCTTCATGTTGTTATAATTTGAACGCAGGAGATAATTGGCGAATGAAATTTTTCAATTGAACTCAGGTTGCACCAAATAAAAAGTTACTGTGATATTTTAAAATTGTTGTAGCCAACAGTTCATCAAATCATTATCAGTTATAAATGTGAAGTAAAGTGCGCGAAGAAACATCTCTTTAAAAAATACAACTTATCACGTCATTTTTACGATGCGATTCATAGGGTAGAAAAAGACACTTGTGAACACATTGAGTTAAGCATCCAAGTAATCCAACAACGAACAATCCTAGAGTGACAACCAAGAGAAATACAAAAATACATGCATACGGAGAAAAAATCGAACTTTATTTTCGCACATATTTGAAGTGAAATCTCTCTCCAAAAACAATAGCGTAAAGCCGTGCTTGGTGCGATTGTATTTTTATATTTACGATATCAAGCATCGTTGTTGCAATACCTATCGACACTAGTTCTATTGGTGCAGGCTCGATTGAAGAATTATTATGATTAAATCTTAGACAATTCCAAGCAATAATTTATGCACTTAACAGTTTGAAGTTTTTGGAGTTTGGAGAATTCATGGAGTTTCACTGTTAAAATTTAGAATTGCTAAGAAAGCAAGACATTGAAAAACTCAACTCAAGTTAAAGAGTGCCGTTATACTTGTAGCTCTGTAATAGCAGATACATACAAATAAACAAAATAATTGACTAGATACGTTACAGTATCATAATATATTTATTGGAATTTGTTATACTTGGTCAAAAACTGCAAGCCAATAGAAAAAATGATGGATTACGAAAAAATGCATTTCGGCAGACAAGAGAAAACTAATTGAAAAAATCAAAATCGCGAATTGTTATTCAGCCGCCGCATTACTGCAACGAGCGCTCGACGAGGGAATGAGATGAGTACTCATGAATGTTTATTCCCATGTTTGCTCTTGCCGGGTAGAGTGGTCTTCCGCTCGCGTGCCCTTTTATGGTATAGAGTTATGTGATTCCATCACATAATTCTATAACATAAATTGGCCACGTCTATATTTCTCATTTGATGGGAAAATTCATGCGTTATGTTTGTATGAGTTTTCCACTCAAATGCGAAATATATGGCCACGTCTACGTTTGGATCTTGATCCGGTTGGGAGGGTGCGAGGGGCACCACCTCCATCTGGATGCCCCACTCTTATTTGTGGGCCATAAGAATCGTCGGGTAACGACGAAGTCCCCTTAAGTCCGTCTGTCTTCCCCACGTCCAGTTTGTCCTTTGCGTCAGCAATTTCCGACCCTTAGTTGGCTTCCTCCTGTTCGACTTCGGGCAAGCTTTATTTGACCCCAGAAATTCGTGAATGCAAATTCTTTTGTAGTGGGTCCTTGTGCTGGGGGAAAGAACCCGCCCCACGACACTGCAAGGCTAGTCTTCCAGCGCATTCACGCGTCCCCAGACAATGCCAATCTCGACGGATCTTAACATCCTCTTCCGCTGAGGCAGCAGACCATCGCTGCATTCCTTTACGGACACTATTATCTACCCATTTCAGTACAGATGCTTCATATCGTAAATATAAATATACAATCGCGCCAAGCACGGCTTTGCACTATTATTTTGGGAGAGAGATTGCACTTCAAATATGTGCGAAAATAAAGTTCTTTTTTTCTTTGTATGCATGTATTTTTGCATTTCTATTGGTTATCACTCTAGGATTGTTCGTTGTTGGATTACTTGGATGCTTAACTCAATGTGTTCACAAGTGTCTTTTTCCACCCTATGAATCGCATCGTAAAAATGGCGTGACAAGTCATATTTTTTAAAGAGATGTTTCTTCGCGCACTTTACTTCACATTTATAACTGATAATGATTTGATGAACTGTTCGCTACAATAATTTTAAAATATCACAGTCACTTTTTATTTGGTGCAACCCGAGTTGAATTGAAAAATTTCATTCGCCAATAATCTCCTGGGTTGAAGTCATTTATGTTATACTTTCCTTCAAATTATAACAACAACCCCATCTTTAGCGCGATGATATTCACATCTTGAAGGATCAGTTACTTTCCATCGCTCCCTGAAGAACCAAATGCATTTTCAAAAAAGAAAACGATGATCCGGGCGATAAAACTACTCTGCGACAGCAATAAAGGATAATTTATGGCAACGGAATAGGAAATTTACTTTCTCCCATTGACTCCCGGTTGACTTGGTCAGTGCAGCAAAACAATGAAATGATAGCCACGGGGCTGCTGCTGCTTGTACTTTGCGAATTACCTTCCACGCCGAAACGCCGGCTCACTTTGCAAAGTCTACGTTCCGCTCCCTCGCTTGTTGTTTGTGGTTGCTGCAGGTTGACAGAAAAGTGCTAGTGACGCTTCCAGTCAAAATTTTCAATTAAATTGCAACTTTTCGCGCAAATGCGTCTCGATGAACAAACGGGAAGGAATGAACTAAGAAAAACATGGCGGCACGTCACGAAACGACGAGCGATGAAATAAAATGCGGGCAAACTGGCCCGAAACTCGATTAGCAACTTTTGCAAATCCAGCCCAATGAATAATACACAAGTAATACGAGTTATTTGGATACATGACTCCAAAGCGGAATTTATAGTTTATATGGCGAAACAGGAGCTGAGACCGCGAACTTGTGTTGATAATTTACAAATCGACAAAGCCACCAAATGGGAAAATTGCACAACCAACAAATCTACTCCACTTAGCCCGGACTCTATCGAAATTTCTTGGCTGAACACATTAGCTTTTAATTTTAAGTTCAATAGCAACACTTATTTCCAAGGATGGATTGCCGATGGGACATCCAATGTCATCAATAATGTCAGAAGTATTTTCGCAATCTCTAAAAGAAGTTTTATACCTAAAATCGTTGAGCAATATAACGTAATACTCGTATACTATAAACGATGTGTAGACGACTGCTTCATTATTATTGAAGCATCGCGAGAAAATAAAGAAGACAAACTAACTAGCCTACGTAAATAGAACCCATCCAAATATCAACTCTAGAATAAAAAAGGAAGCGAACGGACAACTTAATTATATGGATTTTGCCGTTACACGTAAACCAACACGCCTAGGTTACAAAATCTACAGGAAGCCAATCACTCCTAATTACACTATAGACTTTACACCTAACCACCCAGCGTAACATAAGCTAACAGCATACAGATCAATAGTTCAGGCTTCAATCCATCCCCATGATCCCAACTTACTACTCCAACGAGCTAAACAATATTCACAAAATAGCTGGCAATAACGGAGATAAGCAACTCCGCCATAGACGGTCCCAAGCTCGTTTGAAAAAGGTGGAGGAAACCCCTTGTTTCCCAATCCATAGCTTCCATGATTCCTGGTCCCAAACCCCCCAATAAAATGGTAGTTAAATGCTCTCGGGATGCACTTAGGGTTTACTGGTTCCCCAATAATGTAACACTAAATGTCGAGAAATGCTAATAACTGTAAATACATCTACAGCTCTGCTACTAAATCCTACTTACACCTCCTTTGTGAGGACGTAAGGGGGTGAAGACGAATCTTCCGCGCCTGATAACGGAATCGACGTAATAACCATGCCGCCGGAATGGAGGTTGGGCGACGGGCTAACCCCCCGTCCCTGGAAAACCTTTAATTTTATCGAAACCTGCAGATAGGCCTCGGAATGGATTGGACTCAAGGCAACGACCTCGAAAAAGAAAAAAGGACTATAGCATTAGATCCTGGAATGTCAGATCACTCAATTGCCCTTTGCGCTGTTAAGGACCTTTTACAACAGGCCAGTCAATATCAATTAAAGATACTGACAATCCAGGAAACGAATTGGACTGGAAACGACATTCAAGATATACTATCGCACAAGACAAGCATAGAAAAGTAGTGAGAAGCCTGAAACGTGGTTATCAGCTCAAAACCACGCTCCCTCATGATGACAGCGGCAATATAATCGCTGATGAAATCAAGATCAAGGAAAGATGGGCATCATATTTCAAGAACCTCCTTAATCCTCCGCACAGCTCCAGAACATCGGAGCCTATAAATGTCTGCGGAGAGCTTACATTGGCCCCACCAACTCTGGATGAAGTTTGTTCCATCATCAAAGCCCAAAAGAATAATAAAGCGCCAGGCATTGATGAGATTTCAGTGGGGCTCATCAAATATGGTGGCAGTAGTGTTCATCAAGCCAATCATAAAGTCATCCAGTACATTTGGCAACAAGAACATTTGCTGAAAGAGTGGAGCCAATCAATTATATTCCCTATCCACAAAAAAGGTGGCAAGCTACAGTGCGAAAATTATAGAGGCATATTACTAGTTTGCCCAATGTTCAAAATATTTTCTAAAATTTTAGAAAATAAAATCGGACCATACGCCAACAGTATTATTGGGGAGTATCAAGGTGGTTTTAGTGCAGGTAGATCAACAACAGCCCAATGTTCACTGCCAAGCTGTACTTGAAAAATGCTGGGAGTTCAACATAGACGTACACCAAATTTTCGTTGACTTCAAGCAAGCACACGACAGTATTGATCGTAACGTACTGTACCAAATAATGCTTGATTTGGCATCCCAGCCAAATTAGTCCGTCTTACCAAAATGACAATGACGTCGACAACCTCCCAAGTCCGCATCAATAACCAACTCACCGATGCGCTTGACACAAATATCGGACTAAAGCAGGGAGATGGGCTGGCCCCATTGCTATTCACTTTGGCTCTGGAGTACGTCATACGGAAGCTACCTGTCGATACGCGAGGTACATTACTATTCAAGTCGAGCCAAGTAGTGGCCTATGCGGACGACATCAATATTCTGTCACGATCATTAACAACTGCCAAAGAACTTTTCCTGAAACTCAACAGCGAAGCAAAACTAGTAGTGCTACAAATCAACGAAAATAAAACAAAGCTCATGACGCAGTCGAGGAAAATACCTCAAATACACAAAATATCACACTTGGCGGATACAGTATCGAAAATGTTAGCGAATTTGTGTATTTAGGCTCCAAAATAACGAAAACGGACAGTGAAAGAGATGAAATACGCCGAAGAATACAGCTTGCAAATAAAATATTCTATTCAGTATTGACGATCTTGAAGACCAGCTGCATACATAGGAGAACAAAGCTCCAAGTATATAAATCTGTGATAAGACCTGTCTTATGCTGTGTAAAACATGGACTCTAACTCAAGCATCCGCAAATATATTGCACGCCTTTGAGCGACGGGTCCTGAGGCGAATAATCGGAGCGAAGCTAGATGGGGACCAATGGCGAATTCGATACAACCATGAGCTGTAGAAAATTTTGACGAACCGGAGGTCTCAAGGATTGTAAGACTGCGGAAGCTGCAATGGGCTGGCCACATGAATCGTATGGACGAACAACGGATACCCAAGAAGGTATTTCACTGGAAAGGCAGTTTGTCCCCTCATGAAGCTGCCTATAATTTTTACAATATGGGCCGGAAAGCCAAGATTGATCAATTTGTAGAGAAGACCATTGATCCATACAGAGTCAAAAGCTTTCTCTACACCGATCAGGCAAGCAACAACAAGCTTATTGTTGTGTCAGCTTCTCGTTATATCAGCTTGGAACAGGGTCATAGCATCCACCGTGGAGTGAACTTTTTTGAAGCTAAATTGTCTTTCCGGAAGCTAAATTGTCTTTGAAGCTAAATTGTCTTTTCTTTTTTGAAGCTAAATTGTCTTTCTTGCCCCGGTAGAGAATTTTAAGATGCCTTCAAGTATTACCCTTGCAAGAAGCTTACCAATGTTTGAAAGCAACGAAATCGGACGAGTATGGACTACGTCAGTATTGCCCGACTTCTTGGGTATTGCGAATATCTTTGCACATTTCCATTGCTGAGGGAAGTAGCAAATTTTAATGCAGTTATTTAAAATGATCGCGAGGAGGACAAAGAAAACATGGGGAAGCCTTTATAGCATATAATTAGAGATTCCATCAGCCCCTGCTGATTTTTTGGAATTTTTCTCCAGTGCCAACAAAGTGAGCCTCTCAGGGCTGACAAATAGACCATGGCCAGTAGTTGCATCAGAGGGATTTGAAACAGAGAACCGAGGCAAGCACAATTGATCATTGTCCCTGTCGAAATTCGTTGTGGTGCTGCTCACTAACGAAGTAACGGAAGAGTCCTCACTTGCTTTTTCTCCTTGAAGAATTTTCGCAAAATGTTTTGCAATAGAGTCAGCGATGGTTTTGTCATTCATGAGCATGGATCCATCATAAGTGAGAACCCCGGGCAGCCTTTTCTGCCCGTTATCCTATTGATGTGAGGAAACATACAGGGACCTGGTTTGATACTTTCCAGGGCCTGCTCAAATCGCTCGTTAGCAAAAGCCGTGGTTCTCCTCGAGATCATTCGGTTAAGAGACGTGATCACTAGGTGAATACGTTCATACTCCCAGTTGACCATATTTAAAATGCGGTGGTAGATTCTTGCGAGTAGCTTTCGAAGCCGTCTACGATGAAGCTCCAAGATGTCTTCTGGTAAATCTCGATAAAAGTAATTTGTCGAGGATTTCTTAATGGAGATCTTTGAGATGACTGTATCCATGGTTGAATTTATACAAGCAACTCCCTCATCGATTCCGGGAATATAAAGATTTTTTGATCAATTGATCGGAATCCCCTTCAATTTTCCGTCAAGGTCAGCCCTTATTGCTGCCCAATCGATTCACTCGTATGGAATGAAAAGTTGAGGATCTGCAACCTCAAGTTTCACACCCTTTTTCACTCTTAAGGTCAGCTCAACCAAAAGATGGTCAGACTCGGCGTCAAGAACTCCACACTCGAAATTCCTCCAACTGTGGGAGAGATTTACCAGATTGGCAGACACAATGAAGAAGTCAATAATAGACAAGCTTTTTCACTCTTAAGGTCAGCTCAACCAAAAGATGGTCAGACTCGGCGTCAGGAACTCCACACTCGAAATTCCTCCAACTGTGGGAGAGATTTACCAGATTGGCAGACACAATGAAGAAGTCAATAATAAACAAGCTTCGGCGGAAGATGGGCTCTTTCGGGGCAATCAATATGAGATCCATATTTGATTGAACCCAGTTAGAGATATCTGTTCCATAACCATTGGATACGATATTTCCACACCAGGGATGCTTCGCATTAAAATCACCTCTCATGGCATAGAAATCGAATTTTTTTGCACAGAGTAAGCACTGTTTCCAAGTCGTCAATGAGTTCCCTCGCCGAGTATCCAAGTCGAACATAAATCCCCACGAACGGTGCGATAGGTGCACCCTGCCAGCATGGAGCTTATTATTTCTGCTTCAAAAAATTTCAGACTTGGAAGGCAGTGCCTTTGGACTTTCAGGTTATCTTTGTGAGCCATAGCAACTCCAAGACTTCCCTCTGGATTATCACGCCTGAAGAACTTGTATTTCCCCAAATGCACTCTGTGTCTTTCTTTGAGTCTTGTTTCCGATATAAACAAGAAGTCTGGTCTATGGGCGTTCAAGTATTCTTGAACGAAATTCCTTTTATAGCGTGGAGCTAGTGAACATATGTTGAGGATGGAGAGTTTAATGGAACTCATCACAACAACATACTTTGAAGGCGAATTCTAAGTACGCAGCTTTTTTCTCACTAGGGTTAGTGAGTTTTTTATAGTGGGGGATAAAAGAGTCCTCTTTTCGAATGAGTTGGAACAAGTCACACCCAAAAAATTGTTGGCAGTCAGTGCTCAAAACCGTATTTCGTTCATTCTGCCACTTCTGGGGTTGCTGCATTGGTTGCTGTTTTTGTTGCCGTATAGGATGCAGTGCAGGTTGCTTCTTTGAACCTTGCAAAAGACTAGAGTATGAGACCCCTTCACTTACAGTATTTATAGAGGCGGTGATGAAATCGCTCCTTTCTTCTTTTTTCTTTTGGAGGTTTTTCGTTTTCTCTTCAACTTCTTTTGCCTTAGGACAACCTCTGAAACTCGCAGGGTGCCCCCTTTTTTTGTGGTAGGGAGGTGAATGCTATTTATGCACAGAGTGTGGGACTCCCATGCGCGACTGGACTACCCACTAAACACCTCCCCTGTCAATCTGAGAACCCAGCCTGAAACCGTTTGACACATTACTTCGGGCCAGGTCTCGTTTTGTTACGCCGTGGAGCGCCTTCGAGCTGGGGAATCCCTTTCCTAGCGGGAGGGGAGAGGGGAAGAGGAATTGCCAGTAGAGCGATCCCCCAGCCCTAGCGCCTCCGCCTGCTGTGAGTCTCTTTTATATTTTAGGACTGCCCGAGCATAATGTGTCACCTGGTTCCATTTGTCAACCGATTCGAGCATCACCGCAACTATATTATCCGGGGTGAGCTCCCCCGTTTCCCTGTAAAGTTCCCTTCGCAGCCTGACCCATTTTGTACACGCAAAAAATGTGTGACAGGCATTGTCCTCCTCTACTGGGCAAAACCGACAATCGGGAGACCGTGACTTACCGATCTTGTGCAGGTAAGACTGAAAACACCCGTGCCCGCTCAAAAGCTGGGTCAGACAGAAGTCAGTCTCACCATGCCTTCGATTTAGCCACGGTCTCACATCTGGGATGAGGCGCGCAGTCCACCTTCCCATCGTGCAATTCACCCAAGAATGCTGCCAATCGTGGAGCGAGCGCTGTCTCTCTTCGTGGACAACTATCCCTCGCATCCTCGTCACGGCGCAGGTGAATAGCGCGGCGCTCCCTAGCAAGGAGGGCGATAGGTATCACGCCTGCAATAACTCTCACGGCCGAGTCGGAGACTGTTGGATACGAAAATGCAATTCTCAATGCTCCTCTTCTCTGTACCCGTGCCAAACGTTTCCGGTATACCTCCTTGCTGAGAGCGTCGCCCCACACCTCTGCTCCGTACAGTAGCACTGACCCTACAGCACTCATCAAGAGGCGTCTTCTTGATGGACTGGGCCACCCTACGTTGGCCATAAGTCGACTCAGAGCCGATATTCCCGAAGCAGCTTTCTCAGCCGTTGCCCTGATTTGCTCAGAGAAACTCATCTTCGAGTCGATCAGTAGTCCCAGGTACTTCACCGCTGGCTTCGATTCGATTTGTATGTCTCCAATACTGATCATCCTTACTCTAGGGATTCTCTTTTTTGTCAAGATGACCACTTCGGTTTTCTCCAGTGCTAAACTCAGCCCGCGAGCAGCCATCCAGTCCCACACTCGGCGCATTAGCATACCTAGCCTAAGTTGCGCTTGTTCAACGGTGCGTCCAGTGACCAGAGCCGCAACATCATCCGCATAGCCGACCAAGCGTGACTCATCTGGCATCTCAAGTCTTAGTAGCCCGTCGTAAGACACGTTCCACAGGTCCGGACCAAGGATAGATCCCTGGGCAACACCCGATGTAATTTCCATCCTTCGTTGGCCCTGTATCGTGTCGTAGAGCAGGCTTCGCTCCTTAAGGTAGTTCCTCAAAAGCCGCATAAGATTACTTTTTATGGAATTGTTTGCAGCTACATATAAATGAGTTGCATATTTTGAATAATAATTTTTCTGAAAAATTATTAGAGAAGAAAAATGTTAGAAGAAGGTAGTTTCGACGTGTGCACTAATTCTCCTCAGGCCATCACTCTTAGATACACACCGGTGATGGCGACCACCATGCTCAGAGGTGAGGGAGTTAATATTTAATTTTTCTACTTATGCAAACTCAATAGGTTTTTGTATGTGCAAGTTATATGCAAGGTAAATTTCTCTTGTAAGTACTTGTATTAGCTAAACTTTTTAATTGGATCATTTCACCCTTTTCACATCAACTTAATGTAAATCTATACGACAAATTTGCTCTACATTTGAAGCTTATCTGACGTCGCGCGGATATCGATCACTCTTTCGGATCACCTCTGAGCATGGTGGTCGCCATCACCGGTGTGTATCTAAGAGTGATGGCCTGAGGAGAATTAGTGCACACGTCGAAACCACCTTCTAACATTTTTCTTCTCTAATAATTTTTCAGAAAAATTATTATTCAAAATATGCAACTCATTTATATGTAGCTGCAAACAATTCCATAAAAAGTAATTTAAAAAGCTATCGGAGCCATCCGAAAGAGTGATCGATATCCGCGCGACGTTAGATAAGCTTCAAATGTAGAGCAAATTTGTCGTATAGATTTACATTAAGTTGATGTGAAAAGGGTGAAATGATCCAATTAAAAAGTTTAGCTAATACCGCATAAGATATTCTGGAACTTGAAAAGAGTTTTCCAGCGTATCCAGAATATCCACCCATCTAGCGGAGTTGAAGGCATTCCTGACGTCGAGTGTCACCAACAGGACGATCCGTCGCTTGGTGCGACTATATGCCTCTGCCTTTTGGACCGCGCTCACCACCTCTGCAATCGCATCAATGGTAGAACGTCCTGCTCTAAAGCTGTACTGCCGAGGAGATAGGTCCCCAGCAGCACGAATCGCGTCAGTGAGTCTTCCCTTGATGAGTTTCTCTAGCACTTTCCCAGCCGTGTCTAGCATGCATAACGGGCGGTATGCAGACGGCGATTCGGGATTTCAACACGAGCCTCGCCACCTTCCATCGCACCGAGAAAACCCCGTCCCGTAGGCAAGCGTTGAATGTGCTGAGCAGCAAGTCAGGACAATGGTGATAGACGAGCCGTAACACCTCAGCTGGAACACCATCTGGACTTGGAGCCTTCCTCGTTTTCAATGAGAGGACTGCCTCCTCCAGCTCCAGCTGTGTGAAGAGTGGGCACTCGACTGCTGTTTCACCATGGACAGCGACAACACGGACGGGAAGGGCGGGGAAGAGTCCCCGCACTATCGCGTCCATCTTTTCTGCGTCATGTATACAAGGCTTCCTTAGGGCACCAAGTTTCCCCATGACCAGCTTGTAGCCAAGGCCCCACGGATCCTTGTTCACATTGTCCACTAGGTCTTGCCAGCAGCGAGCCTTGCTATTATTGATCAATATGCGAGTGTATTTCCTTGCCGACTTATATGCTGCTACCTGCTTGCATGCCTCGTCACGGTTCCGCGCCCGTTGAGCCTCACGTCGAAGCTTGTGACACTCCCTTCGCTTTTCAGCGATTACAGTTGACCACCAGTACACTGGGGGCTTGCCGTGCCGGGGTCTTCGGCGGGGCATAGAAGCGCAGCAAGCACTCGTAATGATGCTCATAGTAGAGTTCACCACGTCTTCAGCTGCCAGTTCTTCCGTCCCCTCCGAAGCTCCCTGCAAGGGCTCACCTGCTGTGAGAGCCTTGACGAACCTCTCGACGTCCATCCTTCCGATGTTCCATCCAGTTGCAGAAGGCCGAGAGAACGGACGTCGGGAGACAGCATCACTTATCTCAAGCAGAATGCACTGATGATCACTGGCTGAGTAGTCCTCTAATACTTTCCAGTTGTGTATCCTTCGTACTATGTACTTCGAGGCAAATGTCACGTCCGGTATGTTTCCCTCACAGCCAGTACGGCGGAAAGTCGGCGTATTTCCGGAGTTTAGTATGACGAGGGCCGTCCTGGCCGCCATTTCCAGGATTCGTTTTCCCCGCGGATCCGTCTGAGGCATGCCCCATTCGATTGCTTTAGCGTTGAAGTCACCCCTAACGAGCACTTTGCCCCTTGCGTTCGAGACAGCGCCCTCCAAAGCAATAAGCTTGGCTTGGAAAGCTGATATCGACTCGTTAGGCGTCAAGTACACACTAAAGAAGGTGATCCCTGAGCACCGAACCCACACGAAACCATCCCCCCGTCCACAACTCTCCGCTTGAAAGTCACTGTTCCGAACCCAGATGGCGGCAGTACCAGTTTCATCAGAATACCATAATGCAGGACTTTTATTATGGTGTTGCTCACTCAGCAGCAAGATGTCGGCTTTCATGTCCCTCGCAAACTGCTCAAGCAGATTTTGGGCGGTTGAACTGCGGTGTAGGTTTAGCTGCAGGATGCGGGTCATCGAAGCTCTGATTTTGCCTTGGCTAGGGCTTCCTGGAACAAACGGCATTTTCCTGATCCCAAGACGTGTCCAAAATCAGGTTTTGGATCAGCATCCTTGCAAAGAATACAGTGTGCCTCCTTCTTACACTCTTCCTTTTATGTCTCGTTTCAACGCATTTGTAACATAGGGAACTCCTATCGGGTCCTTTGCATATTTGTGTGGTGTGACCATAACCAAGGCATTTGAAACATTGAAGAGGCGTTGCTCTTCGCCGTATCCTACAGACAACCTACCCAATTCGTACTTTGCCCTTGTTCAGGAATTGTTCGGCGTCCTTTTCGGTCAAGTCAACTATGGCCATGCGTTGTCCCCTGTTGTTTTTTGGTGTCAGTTTCACTTTGATTCTTCCCACGCTAGGGAACTCCCTTTTGATGGCCTCTTCTACCTTGGCCAGATCCGTCACGCAGTCAATGTCCCGTATTTCGATCGTTGTCATCGGCTCGAGCGGGGCTATAGTTGCGCTTTTGCCGAGGACTTTCTGTACTGCGTCACAGAATGCTTCTTTATTGCCGGCCTCTGCTCCGAATTCGACCAGTATGTGTCCCGACCGCGTTGGTCGTACTACTTTAATGGTAGTATTGGTGTCTTCAGGCCTTACGTTTCCCCTGATGTCCCGCGGCACCTCCGCGTAGGATCGGCCATCTTGGGGCTTTACAAGCAGTGCCTGCTGCCGGGGTCTTCGTCGGGGCTTCTGCCTCTCCTTTTTTGCATCAGGTCCTTTTTCTAATTGGGCGTCCGTGCGAACTTTACTTTCTTTGCGGCTTTCTTCGCTCCTTTTGTAAGCACTGTCCGAAATCCGTGATCTGGTGCTCCACGCCCATCAAGTGCCTCTTCCTTCCTTCTTTTATCCCGATCTCCTTCGATTGGGCTAGACGCCATTCTTTTATTGACTTTTAATGATGGAGCTATCTGCATGTCGCCTTTACATTTTGCCCCAAGCGCCTCTTTAGCTTTCTGTTCATCTCCACCGATAGTGCCCTATGCGATCCAGGAGCTCCTCTAGTTCAAAGAGCCCTGCCTTTGCTGTTTTACTGATTTTTGGGGAGTCGCATGCTGCTTGTATTCTTTTCAGAACATCTCCCGCTTTTCGGAGTAGCCTCTCTTCCTCATATCGCTGGGCCGCAATTGTACCTTGCAACTATCCTTGGGAGAGGTTATCGCGTTCCGTTTCCGAGTGCAGTACTTCCGCCGCATTTTGAACGTTGGCGGTACAATCACGCGGTGTCTGATCACTCTTTGTTTTTAGTGTCGTAATCTCCTCGTTATCTTCTGGATTTTTCGTTGCAATGTCGGGATTTGTGACCCTTGCATCGGTCGCTTCGGTAACGATCGCAGCGGTGACAATCGAATTTTCGGTGCTCTTTATGTTATCTTCCATTGCTCGGACACCTGAAGCATCCTGCAGAGTTTCCCGCTTCTTTTTAATAGGACGCTCGAGCGTTCGCATAATTTTTTTGCTGCGCCCGAACGCCGCAGGAATCTCAATCTGAACCAGACTGTTTGCTGTTCTCCGTTTTTCGTCTACCGTCACTGTCGTCGTGTTAGTCTTCGTTTTTTTCGTGGTTAGTACAGCTCTCCATGTACAGTTGACATCGTGGCTGCAACCGCTGGTTGGGTCGTCGTTGCTGTTATTATTTGCTTCTTTGAACCTTGCAAAAGACTAGAGTACGAGACCCCTTCACTTACAGTATTTTTATAGGGGCGGTGATGAAATCGCTCCTTTCTTCTTTTTTCTTTTGGAGGTTCTTCGTCTTCTCTTCAACTTCTTTTGCCTTAGGACAACCTCTGAAACTCGCAGGGTGCCCCTTAGCATTGCAGTTGACGCAGAAAATCTCGTCTTTTTTCTCGTCCTTCGAGATTGGACATTCAATGGATCTATGCTGCTTGTCGCATTTTATGCATCTAACTTCGAGTCCGCAGTTAGAAGCGTCGTGGCCAAATCTTTAGCAGTTGAAGCACTGGGAAGTGCAGTTTTTCTGAAGAAGCTCCCATTGTACCTTCTCGTACAAAAGGAGCTTTATGTCCAGTGCTTTCTCCACTTCAAAGTCCGGTTTGAACTGGACTAAGAAGGATGAAAGCGTCCTTTTTTCCCCCCTAGAGGTTATAGTGGAGAATCTTTTTACTGAAAGGATATCTTCTCCGAGATGTTCCTTCAGCTCAGCCATGACATCATTCTCGTCGTATGAGCTGTGCACGCCTTTGAGGAGAGTCAATTTTCTCTCTCCTGGAAGGGTGTAGTTGTAGCAAGCCACCTTCGCACACTTTAGAAAATTAAAAAGGCTGGTGTGATCGTCAGCCGTTTTAGGGTGGAGCGAAGTTCGTGAGGAGCTGTTCACTGTCACGTTGAAATCTGGCTCCTGATCAAAGTTTCGTGCGCAAGCCCTTCTGACGCTATCTCTGAAAGTCTTCAGGTTAAGCCTATAGCACACTATGGGAGGCACCCTCTCCTCTTTAGTAGCAGCCACGCTTGGTTGCTTGGGCTACGTTGGCAACCTTTTTGAGCTGGGGAAAATCCCGCTTTGATGTGGACTCCTGCGTTGGAGACCCCATCAGCCTCTTTCAGGGATTCCGGCTTTACAATAGCCTCCACCTCGTCTCCCCACTGTCCGTGAAACTTCCATTTTCACCCATCTCCATATCACTGGAGACCTCCGGCACTTCCAGTTGCATCTTGCAACTAGCAAGCAAGTCGAGGATAAACACCTCCTTTATGTCCCCCCCGAATTTCTCGCAAATACGCTGCAAGTTTTTTCTCGCTTTCAGCGTGAAGCTAGATTTAGCAGCGGAGAGCTCCCCATATTCATTACTTTCCCCCATACCCACAGATTTCAAGACAGAACTTGGAATACTGTCGCGGGAAAATAAAGAAAGTAGAAACTGAGACCCTTATTATGTAGTGATTGAAAGATTAAGAAGCAAAATAATTATATTATAAAGAAAAACAGTAACGCTCTAAAAAGCCTTAATAATAATATTTTCGTTTGTTTCCTATTCCAAATTCAACTCCTTTTCCTTTTCTCCACTTCACTTCATTTGTGCTCGGTATACGCGCCTTGCCCAGGCGCTTTAACTCCTTTCCACAAATTCCAAACAAATTTTTCCTCCAAAATTCCGCAACTCTTGAAATTTCCACACTCCTCCAAATTTCAGCATTCATACAAATGCTCCGAAAATCCTCCGAAAACCTCCGAGATAACCTTCGCAAAACTCTTGCTGCTCGACTGAGAAACTCTTGCTGCTCGGTCCTGGATCCGTGCTGCCTTCTTATGCCCATTCATACAAATCCTCCGAAAACCTCCGAATAACTCTTGCTGCTCGACTGAAAAACTGATGCTGCTCGATCCGTGCTGCCTCGACGACTGCTTTTCGATATATCAACTCACGATAATATCGGCATAAATAAACTGACGCACAAGGACTGCAACATGGTATACGTAGGGATGTCAACACGTAAACTATCAACCAGAGACAAAAAAAATTTACGCTCATACATATAGTACATAACAAAGCAGACTCTAATTACGCGATACATTTATAGAATCACGTACATGAGCCCGACATAATCGCCACCATCGCCAATTCCATGACATTTTTACACAAACAAAACAAAGGACTAAGACTTGAAAAACTTGATCGAATCGAAATATGTAAACATATAAGGACGAAGGGAAAAATAATTAACGAACAACTTGTGTCCAATTCTGACGCAATCTTCACCGTACTAAAACACACTCTCCAAAGAAAACATAATTGAGATGACACAGAACAGACGGATAATCAATCAAAAAAAGGCGAAGGACTTAATATCCCCCGTTTTATTATTATTTAAAATTATTTTGCATTGTTTGACTTCTATTAATTTAAAAATTCAAATCGGCAATTAAAATTTCGAACATGAAAACACTGAGACACTGATACATCCATCCATGTATTGCATTGCCCAATGCAATCTATCTTGACTGAGCTAGCAGCTGGTCTCAGTTGACCGGTGGGGATTATGCCGAGATTTGGACGGATCGAAGAGTCTGTTATTGATCGTCACCGTGAACACGTCGCGAGAAATGCGCCAGCAGCTGGACAATCGGAAGTTATTGGACTGATGGTCAATAGTGCGTGGATTAAGCTGAGAGCCGTCAATTGCCTGTAGATTATTATCATAGTATTGACTTTGGTTGATGCACCATCCGCATGAATGTACGCACTGCCATCGTGGAGTTGTGTTTTGTTCGATTGGCTATTTCTACGCAATCAGTTTTTCCATGAAAACTGCTCTACCCGTCAGTGGTGGACTTAGGCTGTCAGAGGCCCGGGCGGAAAATCTATATGAGGCCCCCCATCCAAAAAAGTTGATGTAGTTTTACTTTACATTTCGGAAAAAGGAACAATATTGATGTAAAGTTTTTGTTTTTATAATTAATGTATATATTTATATATATATATATATATATATATATATATATATATATATATATATATAAATATATATATATATATATATATATATATATATATATATATATATATATATATATATATATATATATATATATATATATATATTTCGAAAGAGTCGGTTAATTTTTTTCCTTTTTCTTAACTAACGTATAATATGTTGAAATTTGCATTTGATTAAGCACGATATTATTCTTAGTTTTTGATCGGTATTATTGTAATATTGTTTGAATTTGGAGTGCCAAGAGGGCCATTAAGCTTTTTGATTTGAAAGTAATTTTTTTTTATGTTTTTATATGATTTATAATGATTTACGAAATAAAGCAAATTTGAATTTAAATTGTAGATGAAACAACAAACAATATTGTACATCGTTTTTAGGGTTTTGTAAAATTATTTTTAAAAAACCCTACTAAGATCGCGACCTGTCTGTCCGTCCGTCCGTCCGTTTGTCACAGCACTTTTTCTCGCAAACTACCTAAGCTAGAAATATCAAATTTTGTATGCAGGTGTAAAGTGGTGCTCTCTTCAAAGTTCGACCACAAAAAAATTTTATAAGGTATTTAAGGGGGTTCTCCCCATATAGGGGAGTGGCCCCCCGAAAAAAAAAATTTCATCAAAGGTAGCCGATATGGGCGATATGGGGTCTTGATGAGAACTTCTCAAAACAGGTCTTAATTTGATACTTTTTGCTTCGAGGGACGCGCTGGGAGGGGAAATACACGAAAAAAAACTTCTCTCGCATGATGCAACTGAGACGCAAATGGTCAAGAAGTACTGAAGTATAACCGATGTACTGGGTAAAGATTCACTGAAGTCCCATTTTATTATATATTGTAGGATTTCTTGGGCTGTCCACCGGGTAGCAATGTCCACACTCGAATTGGTGGTATGTAGATGCCTACGATATCGCTTTATTTCTTGCAGCACCTGCTCTTCATCAAACTCATCGTAATTTTGTACCAGGTTGTTTGCTGCTACAGCCAGAGCACCGTCAGAAGCTTCCAGCATGAACCTTATTTCTACCATTTTGAAAATTTTTCTGATATCATTGCCGCATATCGTTGGGACAATTCTTTTATAAATCGATCAATGCATACGAAGATTGATCGACGTGCTTCCTCTTGAATTGTCAAAGTATCATCAAGAGCTAGTTCACCCGGCATTATTTTTCTTACCCTCCTTCTTCTTCGCACGCTGTCAATATCCATATCATTACATTTTTTTGTGCCAAATGTAACAGCATTGTCTATAATTAGGATTCGTTCTGTCACTAAACAACATAGTTGTTCAGGGCTTTTAGTTTAGTGAGTCCTTTATCCAAGGTCATTTTACGAGACTATAAACTGTTGCAAAATAAGCCCTTATTAAATCATATGAATTGTGATATTGCTAGCTCTTAGACTATGATTTTAGTTTAAAAGCTAAAAACTACCGCAATACCGTTTAAACTTCTGCAAAAGATGACGAAACCAAAAATTGTTGCCGATATAAAAAGACAATATCCAATGAGTTGGTCAAAAGGAATTATTTTAAAATTTTCCTTATATTTTACTATCATGAAATTCGCCTTCAATTTTAAAACCAAATTACGGGACAACCTTTATATATGTACATATCTCAACTGGGTCTCATCTCATCATCAATCATGGTATGAAGAATACATCAGGTATGCTCACTCGCGATAGTTGTGCCGCCATTTCTAGGTATTCCTACGATATTGAGTAGGTAAACTGTAATATATTTGTATTTAAAATCCGATTTTTAAATAATTTGCAAGGAGAAGGAATAAGAATCAAAAATGCATACTTTTTAATTTCATTCAAATCCGTCGAGAAACTCAACGGATAGAGAAGCACAAAATTCGAAAGTATTTTCCGAATATGATCCAAGTGACGTCGCTTGAAGCACTTTTTTGCATGAGCGAACATAGCTTGTCATTCTTTCTACCATTATCATTAATAAAGTAAAATTATTTTAGTGAGAGCAAGTACCTACAACAAAGGGGCAGGTAATTTTTAAAACGCAAGAAATGTAAGAAGAAACTTACTTACTAGAAAGCTACAAGATATACATATTATTAAGACCTATTTACTGGTGAAGATATAACATACTTTTGTTTAGACACACGAAACACGTTCCACCACGGTTGTCAAAGTAGAACCGTCGCCTTGGTTATATAATGGCCGGACTGGTAAAATTCGAAACGTAAAACGTTCAGGTTAAGATGACAGTTCGCTGTGTCTGGCCGTTTTCAGACATGCAGTGAAAAAGAAGCATCAAATAGGTTATATAGACAATCATTTCATGTTGAACATCGCATAATAGTTGATCATAATAATAAGAAACTTTATGTAATTTCGCTCGAAAAATTTACCGCGCACCAAATTCGTTAAAGTAATAAGCAAAATCCGTTCATTCGATCTTGCTCTTCTTTACCAATTTGACGTTGCCTGCATGGCATCTTATGATTGAATGAACCTTTTAACATATACACACATAAGATGTGTATCGTACACAAAAATAGGCTGGGTGTACCAAGCCGGCATTTAAAACTTAGAGCATTAGCGTCAAACATGTTAGTCGCGGGTGGTTTTAACGCCGTGTCTGAAGTCGCCCAATGGAATGTTACTTCACTCAACTGTTTAAAAATAACAAAAAAACGTGATGACGTGGATTGTCCAGGTCGTCAGCTGATATTTTGAGCAGGTGTTCGTACGGCCATTGTATAACCAGGGCGATGGTCAAACTCATGCAAGATTAAGTAACGGAATGAAGCGGGAGGTTTTAAAAATTTCAAATTTCACAGATTTCGATGGCCGCGAAACCCCAAATTGTATGTTCTTGGAAAGGATTCTGCATTCTAAAACAATTTGTCTGGTTTAATGTATGCAGCTGATTTCTAGCAGGAAATTCAAGCTAATTTGCAGTAAACAAACATTTTTAACCGAAATTTTACGTTTCGGAACGCATAAAATCTGTTTAAGTCATAGGAATATAACCTAGCTGAACGACGGAATGAAGATTACAGTTTGGAAGACTGGTATTCCCTGAGTTTTGGTCACTATGAACATGAAAAATATTATTACCGCGTCAAAATTTCAAATGACTCCAGTGTTGATCTTTATGTCTACACTTTATAAAAAAAGAAGATGCCTTCTTAAATCCAAAATGGCTGTGGTTGTATTTTTTTCATTATTCATACAATATTCAAATAATACTAAACTGTAACCTTTTGCAAAGGATCGTAGAAAAATTGAAAATATGCCAAGTTAATGACGGTGAAACCGAATTCACTGTGGGGTGTAGTAATGTAGAGGCCTATAGACTCAGCAAGTAATGGATATCGGCGGAATATAGATACTATAAGGAAAGGTAGATTGGCAGTGAAAGAAATTTTAATTGTACACCAGCCATTCAAATTTAAAAATTGTAAATAACCAGTCTAAGCTGTTTTCCATTTGTATCTACGAGGCCCGAAACTGTGAACTGCCTCCTACTGAGTTACTGAACATATTTTCAATCTTGTTTAAAGCACCGGAGGCCCGGGGCGGACCGCCCCTGCCGCCCTCTTAGTTCGCCAGTGCTACCCATGAAGATTAGACAAATCTACCTCCCAGCTAAACATTAGAATTTTTTAACGGTTCTCTTTTATGATATAAATTCCTTTAAAATGCATCGAAACGGTAGAAACTAAACAGAGTATGTGTGTGAAGAACGAAATTTTGATAACATGAAATCACTCTACATAAAAATAAATTTCGCGAGCAATCAGCGGCAAACTTTCACTCATTTGATGCTGACGCATTTCTACTTATTTAGTTTGAGACTAGTTACATGAAGGTTTGCATGAATGGACGAATGCGCGAACCAACCACCAGCGATTCATGGTACTTTAGTACAATTATCTTTTAGCATTCCATTCAATTTCCTTGCATTGAATTTGTGGAATTATGTCTTGGTGGGCTAATGGATTGATCAGCTTTGGATTCGTGAACTATTGTGGGCATTTGAGTGCGGCTTCAGAGGATGAATTAGCTTTTGATGCAAGAAACTTTACTTGAACATTAATTTACTTAGCTATAAAGGAACCACTTGTTGATGTAGTTGACCCAAAGCCGCTTGTCTCGATATCATATTTTATTAAGGAAGTTTATGTATACGCAGTGCAAAAGTGTGATTTAGAATTTTCCTCCCCGTTTCAATTAAGTTTACAGGCGTCATCCACATCATCAGCGAGTGCCCGGCGAAGATGTTGGGTGAGTACCTGTTTGTTTTTAATTAACTTTATTTTTTTATATATTAATACACAAATTATTATTATTTTAATCGTTTATTAAAATTTTGATTTTTAAATTTTATATTGTATTAAAAAAACAGAACTTTCGCATTTTGCATTAAAAAAAGGGGGATGAAAACCTTTCAATTCCATTACAACAAACCGCAAAGAACTGGGAATCGTTTCGATCGTTAGTAGGTTTTACTTTGTAGCCCGTTGTAAAAAGCACGTTCGTGCATAAACCAAAATCATCATTCGTTTAAAGGAGTAATGCAATTATATTTTTTCTTTTACAAGCGGCTAATGGGAAAATTTCTGACAAACATTTTTCTTATGGTTGTGTTAGCAATACGAGATTTTGTGTTGACCCAAAACGGAATGTAGTTAGGATTCGAATGCATTTATCAATATGTTTTAAAAGGCAGGCAGCAAATATTATCGCCTCATTGTTTAGTTTTATCCTACGTTATTTTGAATAAATATCGTTTTTAATACAATTCGAGAAATAAACATGGAAAGCTAAATTTGGAACTCGTGCTTTCCTTTCACCTTTAAAACCTGACCGAGTATGGGACCCGCCACGTTGGCCAGACCATCCACTAAAATGAGCTAGCCATCGGGCGAGCTTAGCCCTTTTTATGCGTTACATGTGCTCTTGCAGGGTAGACTGGCCTTCCGCTCGCGAGCTCTTTTATGGATTCCATCACATAATACTAAAACATAAATTTGCCACGTTTATATTTTTCATTTAAGGAAAAATTCATACAAATTATGATTGTATGAGTTTTTCACTTAAATAGGAAATATATGGCCACATCTGCATTTGGATCTTGATCTGGTTGGGAGGGTGCGAGCGGGCATCGCTTCCACCTGGATGTCCCACTCTTATTTAGGTGCCATAACGACGAAGGCCGCCCAGTTTGTTACTGGCTATAAGCAATTTCAATTAGTAGGTTACCTCGGTCTCGACACCAGTTGATCTGCATCAGACCCTTTTCATTTCTGAACGCGAAATTTTTTTTGCACTGGGTCCTTGTGCTGGGGAAAAGAACCCGCCCCGCGACACGCGTCCTCAGACAAGGTCAATCTTGGCGGATCCCACCATCCTTTTTCACCGAGGCAGCAGACCATCGACGCAGTCCTATACGAACAATATATCTACCCATTATTCACTACATAGCACTACATCCCCTTTCGGGCTTTCGCTTAGAGATAGTTAGAGTACCTCTTTATCTTGATCGTATGAATCACCATTCGGGAACATGATATGGTCACGCTTTGGCCATTTATCCGTCCATCCAGCTGCGATGCGTTCTGATTATACCATCGCTGAATTGGTTTAATGTCCGTCCGAAGAATCGCTGGAAACAAATCTTGTCATCAACGCGATTCGAACCAGGGACCTTCGAGTTACGTAGCGAGCGCTCTAAGCACTACACTACGTGGATTACATCCTTGGTTATAACGTAGCCTTTATATTGGAAAATAGGCTCACATGGGTTGTTACCGACTTCAAGGCAATTAATGAATATATATATATATATATATATATATATATATATATATATATATATATATATATATATATATATATATATATATATCTCTTTATATATATTTATATATATATATATATATATATATATATATATATATATATATATATATAAATATATATATATATATATATATATATATATACATATATATGTATATATATATATATATATATATATATATATATATATATATACATATATATGTATATATATATATATATATATATATATATATATATATATATATATATATATATATATATATTGATACATGTCCAAACATTTTTGCGAGCTACTGTCGCAACTATCAATGACCTCATGATCAACTAACGAATGTACTCGAACGCACAAGAATCGACCAAGCATGATCAATATCTGAACGTGACGTCACTGCTTCGATTCAGAATTGCTCAAATATTGCAGGTTGCCAATGTGCGAGAAATGGGTTGAATGACTGGAGACCCTATATAAAGCCGAGATGAATGAATAGATAGTAAAACCGAGATAGTAAAACCGCGATAGTAAAACTGCGATAGAGTGGAGCGTGAAGAAAAGGCGATATTGATCGAGTAATAGTGAAGTGATTTTCGTTGATAGTTAGACAGTTGAAATATTAAGTTGATAGACATTAAAAATTCGATTTAAATGCGATTTGTGAAATAGTGAAATTCATGATTGTGTTTTCCAGAAGATTCAAATTATTGGCCGCGAACCATATATATATATATATATATATATATATATATATATATATATATATATATATATATATATATATATATAAAAATATATATATATATATATATATATATATATATATATATATATATATATATATATATATCTATATCCGATGTCCGATTGTTTTGGTATACATGCCCCTAAGGTATGATAAAATTTTCAGCCTTATTCACTGTTTACTTTGTCTGTGGTAGTCGCTAAGGTTCGACGTGTTATTATGAGCTCGGCGATTTTTGCTGAAACTGCTGAATTTTGACCAAAAAAACAATCGCATGAACATCGCTCAGGAGCTGTTAAATGGCGTCAACGCCGATCCAAGTTTGCATGAAAGGGTCATAACTGGTGATGAAACATGCCTGTATGGTTATGATGTCGAAACCAAAGCACAATCGTCCACCTGGAAGCATTCAACGTCACCAAGAGCGAAAAAAGCACGTCAAGTTCGATAAAATAAGGTTTTGCTTACTGTTTTCTTCGATTATAATGGCATAGTACATCAAGAGTTCTTACCACAAGGTCGTACGGTTAATAAAGAGTATTACCTTGATGTTATGCGACGTTTGCGGGAAGCAATCCGAAAAAACGCCCCGATTTTTGGAAAAAGAATTCATGGCCTTTGCACCACGATAACGCACGACGAGTGACGTCGTTTTTGTTCGTAATTTTTTTGCCAAAAACAATACCGTAGTCATGTCCCAACCTCCATATTCACCAGATATGGCTCCGTGTGACTTTTTCCTGTTCCAAAAGTTGAAGAGAGGTCGGCGTTTTTCCTCGATTGAAGAAATAAAGGCCGAATCGCTGAGAGTGCTCAAGGACATACCAAAAAGTGAATATCAAAAGTGCTTCGAAGATTGAAAAAAACGCCGGCATAAGTGTATTATATCTGAGGGGGACTACTTTGAAGGGGACCACATTGATGTAGATGAATAAATAAATATTTTTTTGAAAAAACGCAAATTCTGGGTACTTTTTGAATAGACCTCGTATATATATATATATACATATATATATATATATATATATATATATATATATATATATATATATATATGTATGTATATATATATGTATATATATATAATATATATATGTATATATATATATATATATGTATTTATATATATGTATATATATATATATATATATATATATATATATATAAATATACATATATATATATATTTATATATATACATATATATATATACATATGTACACATATATATATATATATATGTATTATATATATATATATATATATATATATATATATATATATACATATATATACACATATATATACACATATATATACATATATGTATATATATATATATATATATATATATATATATATACATATACATACACATATATATATATATATATATATATATATATATATATATATATATATACATATATATATTTATATATATATATATATATATATATATATATATATATATATATATATATATATATATATCCGGGATTTAAGGAAATTCGTAAACACGTTAGGGGTTGCAATTTTGTCTCGATTTTCACCTTATTTTCAGGGTCATCGGCAAATATCTCAGCTAGTTCGATAACCATCCAAATTGGCCGAGTGAAAACAAAATGCCAGTCATTTCGGACGACAACGCAAAAAGCAATCAAGAACGAATTTTACACCACCCTAGAACTCAATGTCAAACGATATTAAAATTATTCTGGGTGACTTCAATGCAAAAATCAGACGAAAAACGACACATAGAGGAACATCTGGAGAATACAGCCTGCATGCAGGGAGTTCGCTACAAGCTTATAAGGGCCGTATCTCAAAGAGCTGTAAACAAAGAGCATCAGTTACTTCAAAGTAACAGATAAACAAGCTAAATGATTGCTCTGTAACGTCCACATACATGTCAGCGCTGAAAAATCGCATCAACATATCCTCGCAGGTGGGACAAAGTATTGATGATATCAAGACCATGTGGATCACAGGAAGAGATGCAGTAACAGAAGCAGCCGAGGAGGTCTTGGGGAACCAGCCAAAGAAAAGTAGGAACGACTGGTATGACGGAGAATGCAACAAAGCGCTTAAAACAAGGAACCAGGCGCACAAAGAATACATCCAGCGACCAACTCGGGCCAAAGAATAATAATATAAAAATCTTCGACGTCAAGCTTAAGTAATGTGCCGAAAGAATATACTTAACTTTGGTTCCCCAATAAAACTAGTCTGCATGGTCGGCACAATGCTAAACTCATAGTCCCAGATTAAGGTAAATGAGCAACTAACGGACAGCTTTATAATGGAATCAGGCTTAGAACAAGGGGATAAACTTGCCCCAATGCTCTTCAATATTGCGCTGGAACCAGTCATCAGGAAGACATCAGCTGAAACCAAGGGTGCACTTAGTTCAAGTCCACACAATTGGTAGCATATGCTGATGACGTCAATATTATTGCACGTTCAATTTTAGGTGGCAAAGGACCGTTTCTGAGTCTAGAATCTGAAACAAACCGAATTGGCCTACGAATCAATGAAACTAAAACTAAACTCATGACTCAAACGAGGAGAGAAATTGCAGTCCGACAAAACCTGACCGTAGGTGGCTACAACCATGAAAGTGTGGATAACTTCATCTACCTTGGAGCCAACCTGAATAGAAGAGGTAGCAAAAAGGATGAGATTGTATGGCGCATAAACGGCTTAAATAAAGCATATTACTCGGTACTTCTGATTCTAAGGTCCAGAGTGGTGCACAGGCAAAATAAGCTCCGCATTTACAAAACACTAGTCAAACCCTTCCTGCTATACGAAAGTGAAACGTGGACCATGACGAGCGAATTCGAAAAGGTAGTGGACGTATTTGAATGCAAAGTGCTTCGGAAAATCTACGGCCCAGTGAAACAAGGAACAGAGTGGAGACTACGTTACAGCGTTGAGTTGTATGAACTTTTTGTCGATCCACCTGTTTCTTCTTGCGTAAAGTTACGCAAATTGGAATAGGCGGGCCATGTAGAAAGAATTGAGCCGAATTGCCTGAAGTAGCTTTATCAGCCGTTGCCCTGATTAGCTCAGAGAAACTCATATTCGAGTCAATTAACAATCCCAAGTACTTTATGGATGGTTTTGATTCAAACAGTACTTTCCCGATACTGAGTGTCCTTGCCTTGAAGCTCTTCTTTGTCAGTATGACCACAACTTCTCCAGTTCTTTTGGGTTGGTGTTAGCATTCCTACCCGCTTGGGGAACGCCGATTATTTATGCCTCTGCCCGCCGCTTTGGTATGCTTTCCAATGCATGACTACATCTATATCAAACAATTGAATAGATTCTGTTCTTTTTGAATATGGACTAGATGTACCATGATGTTACTCGGAAATTTAAAAGACTGGAAAGTGTTTAATGCCCAATATGTTATGCGTTTGATGATCTTTAGGGTTTTGTAGGAATTACTTCAATAAAAGTTATGAGGAATCTCCATGTAACGTTTTACTTCATCACTGGTATCGATAAAAGCACTTTTTATTCCTTCCAGACTTTCTACATCTGAGCGACGCAAAAAATTATTTGCACCATTAATAGTATCAGAACAGATTACAGCGACTGATTCAAATTCAGACCTTAATAAATACCATGAATATGGAAAGTCGTGTGCTTCACCGCAGAACCTCCAGGAACATGAAAGCGCAGATTTAAATTTTAACTCAGATAATTCTGTACTTTGCAACAACGCATCTGCATTCTCGCAAGATGCAAAGCCTCATAGGCTTTATCATTCTAATACACTCCAACATACATGCGGTGAATGTTGAAAGTTATTTTCAAGAGTTCGTACATTGAAGGCTCATCAAATTATACATTCAAATCCAAATATGCTGAAGTGTGAGATATGCAACAAATCATTTTCTCTACCATATGGTTTAAATGACCATAAAAAGTTTTGTCATACAAGCCCAGACATAAATCGAAAACATAAATGCAAGAAATGCGGAAAATCGATTTCAACGCCTCTACGTTTGAAGGATCATGTAGCTCTTCATAACAATCCTAATTTATTCAAATGTGATATCTATGGAAAGTCGTTCAAAACTACCGCTACATACAAATATCAAAATACACATTCAAATCCTAATAAATTTACCTGTGAGATATGAAACAAATCGTTCACGTCATCATCGTCTTTTAGAGCACATAAAGCTGTGCATGATCTAGACCTAATTAAATGCAAGGAATGCGGAAAGTCATTTTCAAGGACCGAAACATTGAAGACTCATCGAGTTCTGCATTCCAATCCTGTCTTATTTAAGTGCGATATATCTGAAAAGTGTTTCAGTCATGATCATGCGGCACATTCGAATCTCGATGCACCCAAGAGTGAAATATGCAACAAATCATTTACAACGTTAACAGATTTGAACCACCATAGAGCCTTGCATGCTAATCCAGACTTACATAAATGCAACGAATGTGGTTCATCATTTGGGTTGGCTCGGTCATTAAAAGATCATCTAGCTTTCCATTCTAATCCTGATTCGTTCAAGTGTGATTTATGTGGAAAATCATTCAAAACAGTTCATACCTTAAGGCAACATAAAATTGTTCACTCAAATTCCAATTTACTGGAGTGTGAGATATGCAACAAATCATTTGCGCGCCCAGATAGTTTGAAATTACATAAAGCTGCAATGCATACCAATGCAGGAGTATGTAAATGCAGTGAATGCGGGAAATCATTCAGGAGGGCTCGAAATTTGAAGCGGCATATGGCGCTACATTCTAATCCCGATTTATTTAAGTGTGGTTTATGTGGAAAATCATTCAAAACAGCTGCAACCTCAAGGCAACATAAAATTGTTCACTCAAATCCCAATATACTGAAGTGCGAAATATGTAAAAAATCATTTACGGTCCCATATTATGTGAAATTACATAAAGCTGCTATGCATACCAATGCAGGAGTATGTAAATGCAGTGAATGCAGGAAGTCATTCATATCGGCTCGAAATTTGAAGCAGCATATGGCCCTACATTCCAATCCCGATTTATTTAAGTGCGATTTATGTGGAAAGTCGTTTAGCAAAGCTTTTAAATTAAGACAACATAAAACAATCCATTCAAATGCTAGTACATAAGATCTAGTGTGTCATTACCGATGTTAATGGTTTTCAACATCCATAAAGCTTTCCATGTCACTCTTAGATTATAGGGTTTCAGGATAGGGTATGGCCAAAATGAACTTGAAGTAGAAGCCGTAAAGTAGAAGCTCTTACTATCGCATACATGACCACATGTAGGCTGACTTTTGCCACAAACTCATATGGCGGTATGTGAGAAAATCACGGAATTCGATGTTTTGACTGGGTTTTGAAAAGGATTTGAGCGTTGAAAACCACATGCTTCGTGGAAAACATACTAGTGCTTCTTGTAAAGTGAAAACTGTTTCAGTTTCTTCGTCCGTTCAATTTTAAATGCTGCGAAAGCTAAATTAAGAATAGTTTGTTTACTACTAAAAGCTTGGCTGTCAGTGGAAAGAACCTACGTACAGGTTTATTTAGTTTGTCCAAATATAAAATGGCAATTCAACTGATGTTTATAATTAAGTTCCTCATTTAGTGTAGTTTTGTAAGCAATAATTGAAATGGAACTGTTTGAAAGCAAATGTGTCTGATGACAACTAATGATGATTATTTTATAAATTATATTAATTTTTCCTAAATATAGATGGTACAAAATATAATTTTACTTTTATATATAACAAGATTCAATGACGCTCCAATAATTTAGTGTCGAATATCAGTTAGTTGCATACACGTAAGAAACGGAAGGAAAGAGAGAATACCGAAGTTTGTAATAACTATGCCGGCATATATTCTCGTTGTAATGATTTTAACACGAACGCCGAGATTTCCCAAA
The DNA here is from genome assembly GCA_963969285.1 of Odontomyia ornata. Lineage (NCBI taxonomy): Eukaryota > Metazoa > Arthropoda > Insecta > Diptera > Stratiomyidae > Odontomyia > Odontomyia ornata. The sequence continues at coordinate 368,368,229 of OZ017739.1, read as the reverse complement.
GGAAATCTGAACCGACCTCTCATCGGTTCTAGACGTGAAGTCTTGGAACGTGACAACGGACTGTAGCCTTCGGGTCAACAAGTGCGGACACCTTTAATCTACTCCGGGGTGGCTGCTGGCTAGCTAATTAGTTCGGAGAGGAGTTCGGCCGCGGGTCTCAAGTGAGCAGACTAAGTCCGAAATATTAGAATTCAGCCACCGGTTCACATGCCCGATTTACTAACGCGGCGAAAATACGACCATACGGAAACGAAACCTATCTCTACTTTATTCCGTATTTCTTCCATTCCTTCAGACAACACAAAAAAACTGGATCTTATTCCGCGTTCCCGAATATCACCGACGCGGTACCGAAACATATCCTACTCTAACGTGAACTTTGAAATAATCTACTCTAATAAAATAACGCAAAACAAACTATGGTACCGCGTACCGATCGTGACGCGGAACCGGCCATCCACGGATTACTTAAACCCTACCCTCGTAACAGCATACCCACCGTTCGCTGACATTCCTGCTGGAAAAGAAGGGTTCGGTGGAAAGGAAAGACATTGTTATTTTTAGCAATTCATATTATTTTATTCTAACCCATTTATCATAAATAATAAAAGTTATTTTTAACATAACAAACACCAAATATTATTTCTTCGTCTAAATATTATAATAAGAAAAAGTAAATTCAAATAACTAACATTCATTTAAATTCGGGATGCGATACTACAAATACTCTACTATTCAACTTATCATCGCATAACGATTACGTTTCAACTAATAGTTTTAATTTAATTTAATTCACATCCTCCGAAATTTCTGTTTTTCGCTTTTACTTTTGTAGGACATGAATATTTATCTTTCGATTAAATTTATACATACAAATTTAATTTAGGACAATATTGAGCGTACAGTTTGTTTATTTTTGTTTAAATGTGAGCTTTCAAGAAGCTTTTAGCAACATTAGTTGCATATTATTGAATTTTTTATTTTACTTCAATACTGTTGAAGGTTTTTGGGTTCACGATTCATACTCAATAGTTTCACATTGCATTACAATACAAAGTCTTATGTTTCCAGCTCAATCTTTTTTTCTTTCCTTTCAGAATAAATACAAATCTGTAGGTAAATAATTTGTGCAACAAAGTTAAAGTGTAAAATGACGGAGAAGATTGTAAGTTAGATAATTGTGATTTAATAAAATGAAATGAGATCGCACGAGGATTGAGATTCGTTGCTATCAAATATTTCAATATAATGATCAACGATAACAACCATACTTATTGCTAGGGGTCACACTGTGTACCCTAGTCCGATAAAAAGAAGCCTAGTGGATGAAAACAAATATGAAGGATGATAAGAGTATAGGCGGAGAAATACAGCAAAACGAATATAACAAACTATAGAAAATTCTACTTCTTCTTTGGCAATAGTCCGTTTTTCGTAATCACTATTAGCTGGTTTGCGTACAATATCTAATCATGATGGGCATCCCTTCATTTAATCGATCAAAATTAGGTTGAATAAATGTTGTAACTTTATCGTTAATCTTTCAGTAGACAAGCTAAACAAGCAAAAAAAAACAAAGGTCGAAGTTTCATTCCTTTTATCTTCTGTTCATCTGATATTATTTCTGCTTTCCTCTCGCAAGCGTAGTGGGTTGAGTTTGTAGTGATAAGGAGGTATACAGGTCCGTAAGGACTGCAGCGATGGCCTGCTGCCTCGGCGAGAGAAGATGGTAATATCGGCCGAGATTGGCATTGTCTGGGGACGCGTGAATGCGCTGGCCGGCTAGCGTTGCAATGTAGTGGGGCGGGTTCATTCCCCCAGCACGAGGACCCACTACAAAAGAATTTCGCATTCACGAATTCTCGAGTCTCAATAAAAAAGATCGACCGAAGTCGAAAAAATGTAGGTAACAACAAAGGGGAAAATTACTTCCTCAAAGAACAAGTTGAAACGGGTAAAAACAGACGGGGAGACTTCGTCGTTACCCGACGATTCTCATGGCCCACAAATAAGAGTGGGGCAACCGGATGGAGGTGGTGCCCCCTCGCACCCGCCCAACCGGATCAAGATCCAAATGTTGAAGTGGCCTTATATTTCCCTTTTGAGTGGAAAACTCATACAAACATACTTTGCATGAGCCCTCCCATCAACCGAGAAATATAAATATGACCAATTTATGTCATAGAATTATGTGATCGGGTCACATAACCCTATGCTATAAAAAGGGCACTTGAGTTGAAGGCCACCCAACCCGGCAAGAGGCCCTGAAACTACAAAACAGATGGAGCGTGCCCGATGGCTAGCCCATTTTTCCAGAAAGGCCTCCCAACGTTACGGGTCCTATACCCGATCAGAGGGAACAAAATGAAAAGACCGAAGAGTTAGTTTAATTACTTCATTTTATTATTAATTTTATGCATGAATACAAATATTATGTTGCAAACTTTATCTATTAAGATATATATATAAGGTTTGAATTTAAATACTCAATACGTTGAGCGAAAACTACAACCATAAATATAATAATCAAATCTCGCACCGCTTAAACTTCGGTAACGCGTATTTATAATATAAGTATATATAAGTCTCAAATATTTAGCTCCATGTTGAAATGAAGTACCTCGTTTGCATGCATTGTAACCTATACATCCCTTTATCAATCGTTAAAGTGAGCATAAAAACAATATGAAATAGAAAACTCTACAGCTGGTACTTATCTTAATGCATAAATGTGAAATCCAACACAATACTCGTATGTAAGCAGATACTAGAGAGCCATAAATCGTTCTCCCGCATCCATCACTGTTACCGTTGATTTTCTCGAATAACTTAAGGCTATTGATGCAAAGAACACGGGATCTATGCAGGTGTAGTTCATATTTTGAATTATTATCTGTTTAGCTTGCAGCTGGGCACATTTCACTACACAAGAGACTGCATGCGACACATTGAACTAAAATCAATTCTTCTGAGGACAGTCCTGCAAAGTTGTCGATACGAAGCGAGATTTACACTGTTAAACAGAATGCACTGAATGTCAACACGCGAGGCAATTGGATATTCAACAATCAATCGGACATCGTTTACGTGAAGGCTATTTTCACTACCAATCCGTTCTGGCCAATACATGTGACATTTGATTTGTTTCTTCTCTAGCAATTTATTGAGCATGACAATTGCTGTTGAATTTTGTTCCCAACTCATCAACCAAAGATGTCCAACTGTTTCTCTTAACGGTCCTTGTGTTAAAATATACTTTCGATCGACTCTGTCCAGTTCATCGAGGTTCGCATTGATGTAATCAACATTTCCGCAATGTATAATTATTCGAGAATAATCGTACGGGTTAACATCTTAAATTTTTTTTTTGTTAAAGGTAATTCCACAAAGGAATGTGGCATTGAATACAACTAGCTAAACTATTCTAACTTGCTCCTACGCATGTCCACAGCTGAACGTTAAAGGCGTGAATGGAAACAACATTCATTAGCACATTTTGTTTTTCCGCGCTGTATTGATGAATGGTTTTTATTATGCAAATAATGCAAGCCACTCGTTTAACAACACCTTAATTTGTCTAAACAACACTAACACCCAAATTTCGTTCATCGATTCCGATACAGTTTCCATTATCTTATCAATGGCTAACTGCACGATTAGAAGTGATTATAAAGGTTTTCAACATGAAAATTGAATGAAAATAACAAAAACCAAGAGTTCATCGAATCACTGAAACTATCCGCATAAAATTGTTCCACTATAATTGCAAAGGAACGAACTAATCAAAAGAATTCTTTTTCGTTAACAACTCGTCGCGTTCTTCTAACACAGCTCTTCACTTCGCGACGATTCGAACTCCACTCCCCATACTAAAATTTATCTTCTGTTAGCTGGATCGAAAACGAATCACTTTCACTTCACTTCAGTAACGCTAGTACCCGTAGTCTTCCCATCACCCCATGTCTAACGGGCAACGAAAACAAAACTCTCGAACAGCTTTCATTCCGATGGGCATACCATCGCTTCAATTACGTTCGGTTATGCAATTGTTGGCGATGGTTTTTCTTTGATGCTTTAAGTACTTGTCGTTTTGCATCGGCTTAGTGGTTGTCGTTATACGCTAACGTTCGTGAGAATGAACTGTTATAATTTGATGTTGATATTCTACTAGTTGGATGCATGTTGGTTGCTGATGATGAAACATTGGGGCGATTGTACTTTGTTAAGATTCCATGAAGAAGCGATCCAGCGCCTTGTTCTAACGACGAATGCATGGAAGTAACCGAATGTAATGTTACTTCCGGAAATGGAGCCTTCGATCCATTGGACTGTCCACCTTTTGTATTAATGTGTGGGCGTTCTGCATTGTTTTGCTCATTTATCTTAGCAAATTGTATTAGTACACCCTTGAATGACATGTTCCCACTTATAATATTATTGTTGATGCTTGTTGCACTATGCGGGGAATCATTATTCGATGGCCGGGAATTACCATCGATTTTTGCAAACAATGCACTTAAATCAGTAGACTCTCTGCTCTCTGATTTTACAACATTGCCAAGAATTGTGGCACTATCCAACTGAATCAAATTTCTCATTGACGATGAATTTTTTTACTCGTCGCCCTCGTTTCACAATTAAAATGCAGTACATATGTTTCCCAGTTTTTCAGAAAAAATTACCACAATTTATTGTTGAATTATAAAGTAAAAATTTTGCTTTAAATCCAATTAGAAGTCCACGACATTGTTTAGCTTTCAGTATATGAATATTTTGTTTTTCGGTAGATTTCTTTTACCATGAGATTTTTGTAGTTGCTAATGCAACTGAGATCAATGTATGTTGCTGGACATTTTAATATGTTGGTGCTTGATAATCTGTTGTCGCTTGGTGCCAGGGTGGAGGAGATAGGAAGGTTTTCGAGCTGTTTGATATTGTAACTGCTCGATTACTACAAGTGCCTACGTCTAATTATGATTACTATTGAACCTGGCCAACTATAGGTTATGCTGATCGCATAATAATAAATCAATGAAAAACGAGGTAATGATATGGCAATAGATAAATTTGACAGCTGTAATTCTTACTCTCTGCATGTGCGCTAAAGGAATGAAAGTTCTCATGTTTCTATGATTTGCGACCGAGCTTCGGTTCAGCATTCTTAATTTTGATTGTGGCTCACGATTCTGTAATTATCGTGTATCTAGAATCCGCTTACTTCAAATATTCCAGATCCGAGATAAATATTGAGACAATATTGTCATATTCAGTTGTAATGTTGGTTCCATTTATACCCTTAAGTAGTTTAACCATGAATACAGTCATTGCTTGTCGGTCTTCCGAGATTATGAACAGAAATGCTCAGAAAATGTTTAAATAGCCTCGTTTATATGTCACACAGCGTCAAATGTACGCCGAAAATACGACTTCGATGCGCCCTTCTTTCGGGTAAAAAATTTTTGGGATACTTTTGCACGGACTCCCACACGCGGTTGCTTCTCCGTGCGCTTAGTTCCAAGACTCAGACTATGCACATTCTGTCGTTGTTTATAATTAAATTACAATTTCGTCTTCCATTGGTTATTATGCATAGAAGCATGAGTGATTTGAGATGCTGTCGTTAATCGATACAAATATGCTTTTTTAATGGCTGGGGATGATTTTTCACGTGTTATGTTACTTTGTTTTCATTAAGGCGTCTCTATCACGCTGTGAATACGAAACCCGTTGCTGAATAATCAGTACTGAGTTTGATCCGCCGTCTGCGTTCGAATTGTCGAAAGCACGGACAGATAAGGTTATATCTACTTGTACCAGGTGACAACTCCTCATCGTACGACCCAACCAACTCGGAACTCTAGACATGCGAAAATTACAAAAAAAACACTTGCAATTGGTTGTTCGAATCATGCACGTTCTGGACAAACCTCGACGATGACATTCAGCTGACGAACACTCTCCGGCGTAGGGACATTGATGATTACTTGTTTCCCGTTTGCCACGCTCGTCGGGGAGGACTGTAGATCAATTCCACAGGCCGCATAATACAACGTTGCCTTCCTTCTAATTGTAAGCCACGAATTTGCTTCCGCACTAAAAATCTACCGTGAAAAGGGAATATACAAGACAAGAAACTTTTTCTTCTTGAGCACCCCTCCCTTGCAATTTGCCCATTCATTACGCGCGCGAGAACGCCATTTTTGTCTTAGTGGCGTTGCGGATAAACGATATCGTGTTGACTGGCTTTTTGCACGTGGAACTTCTGTGTGCAGCACTTGACTTTGGTTTAAAAACAAATAATTTTCACCTATCTAGCTCTCCTTCACAAGTAAAATAAATCCCGATTGACAACTACGCTCGGATAATACACTCATTTTCTGCCAAAGAACACAGAAACTACACACGTCTTACACGACACTCGGATTGGTGGCCATCTTGTCCGGAGTCTCCATCCTTCCCACTACCCCACAACTTTCCCCTTCCTCCCAGCTGTAAAAAGGCGGTTCAGTGACAGCGAGTGGTTAAAGGGTCGTTCCCGAACCGTTGACGTCAATAACGACCTGCGGATCGTTGTCAGTGGCATAGGGCTCATCCATTACATAGTACTTTGCAAATCCATATTAATATTCAACTTTGTTAAAGTAGTATTATGGCTCAACTTATTAAGTAGAAAGTTCATCTGGTGATTCAATTAAATTTTATAGTCAACTGAGAGAACATAGTACGAGTAAGATCTATTTAAACCTTTTTTCCAATTATTAATTCTATTGATATTTAGGTGACAAATGTTCGAAGATTTTGTTGAAAGTCTTAGAAGTTTTTCAGATCAAAATCACAATTAAACCGTGGCTAACAAATTTGACATTTAAATAGAAATGTTAAAATTTAAAATCCATGCTTGTTCAGGAAGCAACATACAAATTAGATCAGCCGCGTTGTAAATTGATTTGGAAGGATAAGATAGAATGAGAATTACGTACTGCAAACACACAATCACCTCTAATCATCTCTCGTAATACTAAATACCGCTATGTAGACCCTAACTCATCCACTTCACCCATTAAAGCTCAACCTAAACTTCACGAGCCTAATATTCTTATCCGACCTGTTGTCAGTCACTGCCCGGCTCCTGCATACAAATTAACACAACACTTGACAACGATATTGAGTGAAGTCATACTTCTCGAAAAAGACAGACATTAAAAAACAGCCGCAAATTGGCCACCTGTAGTGTGTTGTGTTGTGGATGTGAAATGTCCGTTCAGGACTTTAGCAGCAGAATGCTGCCTCAGGGAGCGAAAAATTGGTGTTCAGTTGGAACAGCCTTGGGAGTGGGGCATCCGGGGTGGTAGTGGTGTCCCCTCGCACCCTTCCCGACCGCATCAATGATCCCAATCCATGATTTGGCCATAAGAGAAGTGGAAGGCTAATTGTCCCAGCACGACTAAAAAGGAAAGCATCGCCCGATGGCTAGCTCATTTTTTTCCTAGGCAGAGTTCGCCAACGTTGCTGGCTCCATACCCGTTAGAGGGAAAGGAGAGGAGCGATTGTTTTTCTCTTAAGGAATAATTCGTTTATTTTTTTATAGATTCAATGCCACGTCTACAAATCCTCAGCGAAACGTAAAGCTTATACCGTTTGTTCCTATAAGGCTATTCAAGCATTGAAAATTCTTGATTATTAAAGTCTCTGTGTATGTGTGTATGTATTTAGACGTATATAATAAAGGGTTTAATCATAATAATAATTTGTAATTTTACTTTTCATGGCGTTCTACTTAACTTCAACTTTTAGTTACATGCTGCATTTTAAAATTTTTCTCCATTCTGCATGCACCTCGTGTGTATGTGTTTTATGAGTGTGTGAATATATTTTGAGTCGTGATGAAAAATTATTTGCCAGATACACAGATAAAAGTGTATTGTAATTCCAGCTAGTGTATGCTTGTAACATAGGTAAGAGAATTATTCAATGCATCAAAATATACTCTAATCCACTAAAGGAAGAATGTTATATAATACGAGCGATA
>OZ017739.1:368302700-368355200 GCA_963969285.1 Odontomyia ornata | reverse complement strand
CATGCGAGAGGAAGGCATGTATGTAGTAAAAGTACTTCACTAACGTATGGATGAAAACAAGCTCATTTCGCGTCCATTACTTTATATGTCTTTGATAAAATGTAATTTCCCCACACACACGGCTGACATACAATCCCATACGAGGACTGACCCTCTACCGTGTTTCTTTGTAGGACGCAAATTCTTCTTTGCCAATGCTTCGTTCCGCCTCCTCCAGACGTATCCGCGCCCGTCAGACCCATAAATATTATACTTGCTCTCGTCACTAAACAGAATTTGATTCCAAAAACTTTCGTCCTTATTAAGATGCAGGCGAGCGAAGTCAAGTCTCTTCTTTTCATTCACGGGGGAAATGAAACGTTTTCTGCGCGGAACTCTACCGTTATAGCCCTTATTACGCAAAACTCGACGTATTGTTTCTAGACTCACTTGCTTCCCTGTTGCCTTTGGAAGCTCAGTGGCCATTGCTGGAGCGCTTTTTGTGGCTCCTTACTTATTTTCCGTAACAAGTCTCTCTCATCTCTCTTACTTAAGGATTTCGGTCTACCTGTTCGTTGTTTATTTTGTATTCTCCCTTCCGTTTCCGTTTTCCGTATGATAGTTTGCACCGTTGTCCGACTTCTTCCAACTATTTTAGCAATTTCGCCATACGACTTTCCTTCCAGTCGTTCACTAAGGATAATTTTTCGCACTTCCAAACTCGTTTCCTTTCTTGTACTCATTTTAAAGTATTAAAGGCACCCAAATCCCTTTAGTTTGATCGACTTGCAATGTACTAATGTTTATCTTTGTATATTAACACGGTAGCAATCTTTATCGCAGTATGACTCATCGCTTAAACTGTTTTTTTTTGGGATTTTCTTTGGTGTATGCTGACTTTTGTTTCCTCACTTTCACTGCGGCGATTCAGAATTGCTCGAATTTTCTACGTAGCTCTCGTCAGAACATTCGCCAATGTACGAGAAATGGATTGAATGACTAGAGACCCTATATAAAGCTAAGCTGAATGAATGAAGGGTAATAGCAAAAACTGCGATAAGAGTGGAGCACGAATAAAAAGCGATATTGATTGATAGTGAAGTGATTTTCATGATACAGACAGTACGAATATAAGTTGAAAGACAGTGAAAATTAAATTGAATGCGATTTCTAAAATAGTGAAATTATAAATTATGCATTTTTAATAAATAAACTCTTTTAACTTAATATAAAAGACAGTGCTTTACATTTTCCCGAAACATTATATATATATATATATATATATATATATATATATATATATATATATATATATATATATATATATATATATATATATCTGGGATGTAACGAAATTTGTAAACACGTTGGAGTCGCAATTCGGCTTCGATTTTCACCTCATTTTCAGGGTAGGTGTAATCGGCAAATATCTCAGCTAGGTTCGATAACCAGCCAAATTGGTCGAGTGAAACCAAAAGTGCCGGTCATTTCGGAGGAAAATCCGTGATTTCTGTTGTGACCAAATTATTATTTGGACGAAATATAGAGGTTTATTGAACTGTGTGATGAAGCTGACAATAAAAAATCCAACGTTGAATCGTCTAAAACGAAATGGCGGCCGCTCAAAAGCCGAAAAACGTACAAACATTTGTTATTGAAAAGGTTTCAGTTTTTTCCCGAATGCTTTATATCCATCAGATCAATCCAAAATAATATGGCGTAAGTTTTCTTTTTAACTGTTGTAATGGTTTTAACTTCGCTACATCCGTGAGAGATTTCCCGAAGAAAATCCAACCCAACCTCTCATCGGCTAAAGGCCTCAAGATGCGCATCAACGAACTGTGCTTCTAAGCGCTACCCGTTAGGGTTCTCATAGTCTACAATGAGATGGCTGCTTGGCCAGCTAGTTCAGAGAGAAATTTCGGTCGTGAGTCTTGATGCGAGTAGACTACGCTCGAATACATTTTTTCACCCACTGCCTCAAATTGCCCGTGTAAACCGCTTTCAAAAATTTTTCGAAGGAAAATTCCGACATTGCCGTACTGTAGTTTCCAACAATTCAAAGATAGAGCGATGCAAATTATAAGTGGATATCAAGACCTTATTTTTCAATTAATTAAACCATTAAATATCTCTATTTTGTTTACTTTCTTGTAAAAATAACACCCTTTCAATTCTGAATACAAGATTATAACGAACCTCGACCCCTGGTGAAGAAGATTTGCAACTCGCAGCTAGTGTGGTCTTACCGCCAAAAGCAACCCAAGAAATGACAATCGTTCCACTAGTTTTAGCGCGAAAAATGTCTTAAGTTCACTTGGAACGTTGACAGAGATTGAACTCTTCACCCTAGTGATGTTACATTGTAACTGCAAAAAAAACAGATTGAAGAATACTGAATGGAATTGGTCAGAAGAATCAGCAAATACTCTAATAATCAATGTTGTAGATGAGCCACAAATTGTTCTCGTCGTGAAGCTCATCAGTTGGCGGAGCCAATGATGATATTGGGCTCAATGGTTGGAACCCAAGGAACAGGAATGTATTGACGAGTTTCGGACGATCTTGACGATCTTTGCGCATACCGAAAACAACAACATCCATTTCCAATTTATCGTCGCGAACTCAAGCAAAGATATGAATGATTGACGCGATCCGTCCGGTGGAAGGGTTTAAAATACATCACTCAGCTATTAAAACTAGAGGCAATATCTACGCAGGTTGAGAAAAAATTAACCAAAAACACGAAGTTACACCGAGAAAACGAATTACTTTGGCTTTAATATCTAGCGCTTTCATCATTCCTACCAACAGTCGCGATTGTCATACCTGACATCCGTTCTGCTCTGCAGTGTGTTATTACAGTGGTGTTGAGCAATTATTCTTCCCAGCGAATCTGCACGATTATTCTATTGCACTATATATTTATTTTATTTGGTATATACGTATTTCGGCTGCTACATGCGGGCTTCACCAGCACACTAACTATGTATTTAACAATTTTTATTTCTCTTCAATACCATTTACATTTTGGTTTTTATTATTTTATTACTACAACGGTGCACTGCGACAACTTCTGGATGAAATAAAGAAATATAAAATCAACATCCGTAAGCTTGGAGTGGCCTTCATTGTTGAGAGCACATTTAAACAAATTACCACCGGCTTCAAGCTCGTTAACGAAAAGCTCTGTGTGATTCGTATCAAGATCAATTTTCTTAATGCCTGACTGTTCAACTGTCATGCGCCTACAGAAGACAAGGAAGAAGCAATCAAGGACGAATTTTACAGCACCCTAGAACTCAATGTCAGTGCATTGCCGTCAAACGATATTAAAATTATTCTGGGTGACTTCAATGCAAACATCAGACGAGAAACGACACATAGAGGACCACCTGGAGAATACAGTCTCCATGCAGGGACCAGCGGCAACGGACAACGGCTGATAGAGTTCGCTACAAGCTTGTAAAGGCCAAATTCCGATGCCGCATTTCAAAGAGCTGTAAACAAAGAGCATCAGTTACTTCAAAGTAACAGATAAACAAGCTAAATGATAGCTCTGTAACGTCCACATACATGTCAGCGCTGAAAAATCGCATCAACATATGCTCGCAGGTGGGACAAAGTATTGATGACATCAAGACCATGTGGATCACAGTAAGGGATTCAGTAACAGAAGCAGCCGAGGAGGTCTTGGGGAATCAGCCAAAGAAAAGTAGGAACGACTGGTATGACGGAGAATGCAAGAAAGCGCTTAAAACAAGGAACCAGGCGCACAAAGAATACATCCAGCGACCAACTCGGGCCGAAGAATAATAATATAAAAATCTTCGACGCAAGCTTAAGAAATGTGCCGAAGAAATATACTTAACTTTGACAACCCACCAAAATTATTCCCCATGGTCTTCACAATGCTAAACTCAGAGTCCCAAATCAAGGTAAACGATCAACTAACGGACAGCTTTATAATGGAATCAGGCTTAGAACAAAGGGATAAACTTGCCCCAATGCTCTTTAATATTGCGCTGGAGCCAGTCATCAGGAAGACATCAGCTGAAACCAAGGTTGCACTTAGTTCAAGTCCACACAATTCATAGCATATGCTGATGACGTCAATATGATCGCACGTTCAATTTTAGGTGGCAAAGGAGCGTTTCTGAGTCTAGAATCTGAAGCCAACCGAATTGGCCTACGAGTGTCAATGAAACTAAAACTAAACTCATGACTCAAACGAGAAGGGAAATTCCAGTCCGACAAAGTGTGGATAACTTCATCTATCTTGGAGCCAACCTGAATAGAAGAGGTACCAAAAAGGATGAGATTGTATGCCGCATAAACGGCTCAAATAAAGCATATTACTCGGTACTTCTGATTCTTAGGTCCAGAGTGGTGCACAGGCAAAATAAGCTCGGCATTTACAAAACACTAGTCAAACCCTTCCTGCTATACGAAAGTGAAACGTGGACCATGACGAGCGAATTCGAAAAGGTAGTGGACGTATTTGAATGCAAAGTGCTTCGGAAAATCTACGGCCCCGTGAAACAAGGAACAGAGTGGAGACTACGTTACAGCGTTGAGTTGTATGAACTTTTTGACGATCCACCTGTTTCTTCTTGCGTAAAGATACGCAAATTGGAATAGGCGGGCCATGTAGAAAGAATTGAGCCGAATTGCCAGAAGTAGCTTTATCAACCGTTGCCCTGATTTGCCCAGAGAAATATCTTCGAGTTTTGATTCAACCAGTACTTCCCCAATACTGATTGTCCTTGCCTTGGGGATTCTCTTCTTTGGCAGGATGACCACTACATTTTTCTCCAGTTCTTTTGGGTTGGTGTTGTCATTCCTACTCCCCTTCGAAACGCCGATTTTTTATGCCTCTGTTATTCTGTTCTTTTTGAATAAGGACTAGATATACCCCGGTGTTACTCGGAGATTTAAAAGACTAGAAAGTGTTTAATGCCCAATACGATATGCATTTGGTGATCTTATAAGCTTTTATAGGAATTACTTCGATAAAAGTTATTGGGAATCTCGATCTAACGTTTTACTTCATTGAATTACTGGTATCGATAAAAGCAATTGATTGACCTCGACTTTTTATTCCTTCCAGACTTTCTACATCTGAGCGACGCAACAAATTATTTGCACCATTAATAGTATCAGAGCAGATTACAGCGACTCATTCTAATTCGGACCTTAATAAATACCATGACTATGGAAAGTCGTTTGCTTCACCGCAGAACCTCCAGGAACATGAAAGCGCACATTTAAATCCTAACTCAGATTATTCTGTACTTTGCAACAACGCATCCGCATTCTCGCAAGATGCAAAGCCTCAAAGGCTTTATCATCCCAATACACTAAAACATAAATGCGGTGAATGTGGAAAGTTATTTTCAAGAGTTCATACATTGAAGGTCCATCAAATTATACATTCAAGTCCAAATATGCTGAAGTGTGAGATATGCAACAAATCATTTTCTCTACCATCTGGTTTAAATGAACATAAAAAATTTTGTCATACAAGCCCAGACATAAATCAAAAACATAAATGCAAGGAATGCGGAAAATCATTTTCAAGGGCTCAGACATTGAAGACTCATCGAGTTCTTCATTCCAATCCTGACTTAAGTAAGTGCGGTATATCTGAAAAGTCTTTGAGTCATGATCATGCGGCACATTCGAATCTCGATGCACCCAAGAGTGAAATATGCAACAAATCCTTTACAACGTTAACCGATTTGAACCACCATAGAGCCTTGCATGCCAATCCAGATTTACATAAATGCAACGAATGTGGTTCATCATTTAGGTTGGCTCGGTCATTAAGAGATCACCTTGCTTTCCATTCTAATCCTGATTCGTTCAAGTGTGATTTATGTGGAAGATCATTCAAAACAGTTAATACCTTAAGGCAACATAAAAAGGGTCACTCAAATCCCAATATACTGGAGTGTGAGATATGCAATAAATCATTTACGCTCCCATATTATGTGAAATTACATAAAGCTGCTATGCATACCAATGCAGGAGTATGTAAATGCAGTGAATGCGGGAAATCATTCAGGAGGGCTCGAAATTTGAAGCGGCATATGGCGCTACATTCTAATCCCGATTTATTTAAGTGTGATTTATGTGGAAAATCATTCAAAACAGCTGCAACCTTAAGGCAACATAAAATTGGTCACTCAAATCCCAATTTACTGGAGTGTGAGATATGCAACAAATCATTTACGCGCCCATATTATGTGAAATTACATAAAGCTGCCATGCATACCAATGCAGGAGTATGTAAATGCAGTGAATGCGGGAAATCATTCAGGTGGGCTCAACATTTGAAGCAGCATATGGCTCTACATTCTAATCCCGATTTATTTAAGTGCGATTTATGTGGAAAATCGTTCAAAAGAGTTCAAACCTTAAGACAACATAAAATTGGTCACTCAAATCCCAATATACTGAAGTGTGAGGTATGCAACAAATCATTTACGCTCCCATATAATTTGAAATTACATAAAGCCTCTATGCATACCAATGCAGGAGTATGTAAATGCAGTGAATGCGGGAAATCATTCAGATGGGCTCGAGATTTGAAGCAGCATATGGCTCTACATTCTAATCCCGATTTATTTAAGTGCGATTTATGTGGAAAGTCGTTTAGCAAAGCTTTTAAATTAAGACAACATAAAACAATCCATTCAAATGCCAGTACATAAGATCTAGTGTGAGTCATTTGCGATGTTAATGGTTTTCAATATCGATAAAGCTTTCCATGTCAATCTTAGATTATAGGGTTTCAGAAAAGGGTATGGCCAAAATGAACGTGAAGTAGAAGGCATAAAGTAAAAGCTCTTACTATCGCACATGACCACATCTAGGTTGAATTTTGTCGCAAATTGATAGGGTGGTGTGAGAAATCACGGAATTCGATGTTTTGACTGGGTTTTGAAAAGGATTTGAGCATTGAAAACCGAATGTTTCGTCGAGAATATACTAGTGCATCTTGTAAAGTGAAAACTGTCTCAGTTTCTACGTCTGTTCAATTTTAAATGCTACGAAAGCTAAATTAATAATAGTTTGTTTACTACTAAAAGCTCTACTGTCAGTGGAAAGAACCTTCGTACAGTTTTATCTAGTTTGTCCAAAGATAAAATGACAATTCAACTGATGTTTATAATTAAGTTCCTCATTTAGTGTAGATTTCTATGCAATAATTGAAATGGAATTGTTTGAAAGCAAATATGTCTGATGACAACTAATGATGATTATTTTATAGATGATATTAATTTTTCCTAAAGATAGATGGTACAAAATATAATTTTACTTTTATATATAACAAGATTCAATTTTGCTCCAAAAATTTAGTGTGTAATATCAGTTAGTTGCATACACGTAAGAAACAGAAGAACTGAGAGAATACCGGAGCTTGTAATAACTATGCCGGCATATGTTCTCGTCCTATTGATGTTCATTCTTAAGCTGAAAAAAAAACAATGGATATATGGTGGCGATAGTACTTTACAAATCGATATTAATAATCGACTCTGTTAAAATAGTATTATGGCTCAACTTATTGAGTAGAAAGTTCATCTGGTGATTCAATTAAATTTAATAGTCAACTGAGAGAATATAGTACGAGTAAGATATATTCAAATATTTTTTCCATTTACTAATTCTATTGATATTTAGATGACAAATGTTCGAATATTTTGTTGAAAGTCTCAGAAGTTTTTCAGACATAAATCACCATTAAACCGTGGCTAACAAATATGACATTTATTTTAATTTAAAGTCCATGCTTATTTAGGAGGGAACATACGAATTAGATAAGATAGCAGAAGATTCAGTGGAAGTAGGTATAGAAGTGTCACAGGACTGCAGCGATGGTCTGCTGCCTCGGCGGAAGAGGATGGTAATATCCGCCGAGATTGGCCTTGTCTGGGGCCGCGTGAATGGGCTGCCAGGCTAGCGTTGCGGTGTCGTGGGGCGGGTTCTTTCCCCCAGCACAAGGACCCACTACAAAAGAATTTCGCTTTCACGAATTCTCGGGTCACAGAAATAATCGACCGAAGTCGAAAAATGGAGATAACTAGCTAAGGGTTGCCCAGATCTTTGAAAAACAAATTGTGCCGCGCAAAAACGGACGGACTTGCGGAGACCGCAAATAAGAGTGGGGCATCCGGATGGATGTGGTGCCCCCTCGCACCCTCCTAACCGGATCAAGATCCAAACGTAGATGTGGCCATATATTTCACTTTTGAGTGGAAAACTCATACAAACATAATTTAACATCAAAAGAGAAATATAGACGTGACCGATTTATGTTATAGAATTATGCGATCGAATCACATAACCCTATACCATAAAAGGGCACGCGAGCGGAAGGCCACTCTACCCGGCGAGAGCCCGATGGCTAGCCCATTTTATCTGAGAAGCCTGCCACCGGTACGGGTCCTATACCCGGTCAGATTCTATCAAATAGAAAGACCGAGTTTTTCTTTCTTTTAGGTATTCATTTTCTTTTCTTTTGTGTTGATATAAAAATAATTTAAAATTTCATTGACTAAATTAGAATATGACAATAATATAATAATTTTAGATTTCGTTAACTAAATTATAATAGATCCTCTTTACATTTACTTTAAATGCGAGGTGGCGTGTTACCATTTAAAAAAACTGAATTAAACGAAATGGCATCTCAATTAAGTTAAATTCAATTGTATTCGAAAAAAACATAGGTAGCGTACATACGATTAAAAAAATATAAAATGTGAAAATGACAAAAACAGCCAAGACTTCAAAAGTTTAAATGAAATAAAGGGTACTTAGCCAATCCTCCTCCGACGAGCGCTTGTGTTTGGGGCGGGTAAGGGCCGTTATTTTTACGGATGCCTCGATCTTTTAAATGCGATTAGAAATTAAACCTGAACACTGGGGATTTGCAGAATAATGATTTGAAAATAGAATAAACATTACGCCTATGATCGTTTAAAAATGCTCGTGAGCGATATTTTAAGGAACATAAATGACATTTATAACTACTTTCACTGCCAAGTTCGCTTGTAAAACAGTATTTTGCTTTTGTTGTTTCATTAGCATCTATGAAACCGATGTTGTGTCACGACATAGCCATTGAAAAATGTGTTCGCGTTTCGACCGACATATGTATGTCTTTTTATAGATTTCTTGTCCGTTTGCTGGGCTTTTCAAAATTCAACGTAGGTTTCGGATTTAAGATATCCGGTAACGTGTTATGCTCTTTCACGGTACTGATTTTATTAAAGGTATCAAATTACTTTACTGAAAATTTTCGTTTGCTTAGTCTTGGTTGGTGTATTGACAAGCGGTTATTTACTGGAGTACTATGAGCACTGGGGAGTCTTCCATATCCAGTGCAAAGACCAATTCGTCAAATTGGTAGAAAACGATTACTGCCTATAGCTCTACGATCGCTCGAGGTTGTAGGCTGTCAGCGTTGACATTTAATTAAATGATGGACATACTAGACGGCAAATTATAAATAAAATCTTTTTTTTGCATTAGCTTCACTTTACTTCGAACAAAAGGTTATTGTCTATCACGCTTCTTGAAGATGCATTGTTTCTCGAGTTCCCTCTCAGTATCAAAAAAAATAATTTGTATTTTCAGGGCATCAATCACAAAAACTATCACTTCAATACGTTGTGGTAGGCGGTGCAACAAATTTGAATAAGTCGATAACCAGTGCGATTGAATTACGTTTTACTCTGCATTTTTTTTTATTCCGTTCACAAGCTTTGAATTGATGTTGGTGTAAATCGAGAACAGTTAAATTATCGCCGCAAAAATTTTAATTTCTTCAGATTTCCCCCACGAAAATTTAAAGAGTTTCCACATAACCGCTTATATTGATCTGCAGTCAGGAAACTCAAAGATCACCAGAAATCGAAAAAACATATCTCTCCCCGGCTCGGATTAACCAGAAAGCCAAAAATGCCCAGCGCACGGCAAGACGAAACCTCCGCCAATTCGATAGCGCCAGAACGTGTCTCGTTTGTTGCTTAAACCCGACTCTATGACTCTTTCAAACTGCTGTAATCTTGAACTATAAATTCTTCTTTTCACACACACGAGCAAGGAACACAATCACACTAATCGTGGATCGACTTGAGTTTTCCGAATTTGAGTCGAATTGCCGTACAAGTTCGATTTGTCCACGCGAAATTTAATCACAAGTTGTATTTTTGAAAGCTATTCCGTGGTACGATACGACTTAAAATTTTATATTTTTCATTTAGTTTTCAATGATTTGCTCTGAATACTATACACTCGTTTGATGTTAATAACACGTAAGGTTCTCGCGAATTCTTTTTATTTCGATAGGTTAAAATCTACTCGATAAGAAAAAAAACGCTGATGCAATTCCAGTTTCAAATTGAAGCAATTTCTTCACTCGCGGCGTCCACGCTGGTTGGCGATTTCAAGGAGACTCTCCGTATTTATTGACCACGTTGAATTCTTCTTCCTTGTCTAAAAACTCGACTAGCGGCCCATTTCTGTCTTCGATTGCACTTACCCATGCAATTGCTTCTCAATTTTCTACTTGACTTTCAGCCATGCGAAGATTCAAATATGCAAGACCCCTTCGCCCGTAAGCCTTGCCATATTGTGGGGGAAGTAGGTGACGATGGTTGTTTGGTAACAATCGGTTGCTGAGAAACAACAGGCAAGTTTTGAATGGGATTCGCGTTTCTACCACTTTGAGGTCGCTACAATCGTGCCTGTAAATTCAATTTTTCCGGCATCAATTTTTCATATTTTGCGATAATATTGCACGTGAAGCAATATGTGTTGTAATCGGATCTGCTTTTGCATTCAAACGATTTCGCAGATCTGTTGTCATTTGAGTGGTTGGATCACTTTTCTGTGATTCTTGCTTCGCTTGCAATTTCTCACGCAAATTATTTGTAGATTGTCTATTATTGAATTGTGTGGTTGGATTCAACTTGTTTTGCTTGTCTGATTTATTGGTTGGTTTAACGATTACGATTGAACCAGCCATTTGACCATTAGGTCGTACGAGATTATTATTATTGGCACCATTTGATTTTATATTGTTAAATTTCAGACTACTCTTTTTCGGGGATGTGGTCGCGAGATTTTGATACACGTTTTTGGAGAATGAACTTCTATTCCACCTTTGATCAGTGATTACTGGATTACGTAACTGTCGTTTGAATGCCAAATCTGAAGGCCTTTTCGATCTGATTTCATTCGAGTCCGATTGGGATGCCATTATTATGGCTTTTGTCGTATTACAGCCGTTCGGAAAAGCCAATACTGATTTTGTGCGATTATGGACAGTAGATATATTGCTAAATACAGGACAATTCTCTCACCCAAAAAAATTTTTTTCTTTTCTTAAGTTTTATTTTCTCTTACATTAAATACATGTATCGCTCATCTATAAATATAGTCAGTTTTGACCAAAATATATGAAAAGGCTTTCGTTACAAATCGGGAATATTTTCCAGTCATATGAAAACAATATTATCACTAAACAGAATTCAATAAATCGTCATCATAAAATTATTTCTCATTTCCATATCCAACAATTTCAACATAATAAACACATACAATAATAAAAATGTGTTGGCTGGTGAAATATTTCGTGCTTATATATATTTATTTTCGTGACAAAAATATTTTCAATGTTTCTATGAATAGTACCAATAAGAAAATCGAATTCCATTTATAAATTATTGTAAAATTTACATAATATTATTTGGGATGAATTATTTTGCCAGAAAGTACTCGTACGCGGGAAATTTCAGGGTGTGTGAAAATACTTTGGTTTATGTGGTAGCTAACATTGAAATTTCCTGCAATGCATTTTTATTGTTTAATTAATTAACGCCCGTTAAATATTTTATGAATAGGCAGTTCCTGGGTTGACATTCATCATGTCCGTTCTTTTACACCATTTGCTATGTATGACGAGTAGAACTATGGCTAGGGGAAGAGAGATGCTTCTGAACACAATGTAGGCAATACCCAAGAATGGATTTTTCCCGCCCAACAGAGAAATTGTTGATAATATCATCTTTTTACGTCTATCAAAGTCAGATAAGGAATACGTATAGTTGACTTTCAACGTATAATTTCCTTTATAAAGACCTTCCTCGAATCACTTTCTTGAGTGATCTATGCGGTGATACAATTTTCGGAAACTGGGTAGCGCTGTTGTACGCATACAAACGATGAGATCTTCATTCTGAAAACCATTGTTATCTGGATTACTTAGATCTAATTACCAAAGAGGTTTTTCCCATGCTTTTGGTTGAGCGAAGCCTTCCAAAACTTTGTAATGATTTTTAAGTCTAATTCCGAACGAAGAACCGACCTCTCATCGGTTCTAGACGTTAAGTCTGAGTCGTGCCAACGAATGGTACCAACCGGTCAACCAATCCGTGCACCGTAATCCATTTTCGCGGTGGCTGCTTGTCGGCCAGCTAGATCGGAGAGGATTTTGGTCGCGGGTCTCAAACTGGATTACGCTCATTTACAATTTTTCAGCCACCATTAAACGCCCGTTTCAAAGCCGTCGAAAACACAACCATACGGAGAAGAAACCTATTTTACGTTACTCCGTATTTCTTCATTCATCCAGTCAAAGTACCAAACAAATCTAATTTCTTTTTCGCGTTCCCGAATTTTACCGAAGTGGTACCGAAAAATATACTACGTTAACGTGAATCCGAAAAAAACTACGCTAAAGAGAAAAAACAAACCAACAAAGGTACCACGAACCGCGTGCGACGTGAAACCGGCCGCAGCGGAGTTTCTCAAACCCTACCCTCGCGACGGCATACATACCATGCACTCTACTTCCCGCTGTTTCTCTTCTTGGAGGGGGTCTCCGGAGGCGTGTCCCATCCGCTTGTATATAAATCCCTCCGTCACCCGTAGTTCTGGCAGCTGTGGTGACTGGTTCCGAATCTTATTCATCAGCTGGGTATAACCTATTGTCTTGAAGGCAGGATGGTCCAAGTCGATCCATAGGGGGCTGTCGTCCTCCTGGGCCAAGTCGTCTCCTTCAGAGGCGAACATCCTCGATAATGTGTCCGGTACCTCGTGCTGAATTCCCTTGCGGTGTCTTATCGTGAAGTCAAACGCCTGTAATTTCAAGGCCCATCTGACCAAGCGCCCGTGGAGGTCCGTTTGGCTCATCAGCCATTTCAGAGACGCATGATTAGTAACGATTTCAAAGGGATTGCCCTCTACATATGCTCGAAAGCGTTTCACTGCCAGCACAGCCGCCAGACATTCCTGCTCCGAGACCGTGTAGTTCCGCTGGGCCGGGTTCAGCTTGTGGGACATAAAGGCTATAGGCCTATCCTCGCCGTCTTGCGCAACCTGGACTAGGACTGCTCCCACGCCATGTTGACTCGCGTCACAATGGATTGAGAACGGTTTGCCAAAGTCCGGGCTGTGCAGTACGGGGGCTGTTGTCAGACTCTTCTTTAGCAGTTAGCGGGTTCGACCGTTTTGGATCGGGTCCAACGTTTGTCTGGGGTCCGCTTTGTCGCCATGTTTGTGTTTACTATGTAGGTTGGTGCTAGGTATGCCTAAAAAGATAAGAGAAAAAAAAAATGTAAATTACGCTTATTCTAATATATTGTCGCGTGTTATTGGTTCGCGGCCTATAATTTTAACGTTCCGGGAAAGTGAAAACGCAATGTCTTTTAATTTAAGTTAAAAGAGTTTATTCAATTAAATAAAATGCACAATAATCAGTTAACACTTTCACTAATTTTAATTGTCACTATTAAAATTATCTAACACTTTTCCATAAATTTATTATCGCAATTGTCTTCTAAATTACTTCACTATTACGAAACACACTTTTCTACTACTCGAAGAATATCGCTTCCCACACACAATCGCAGTTCTTCTCGCGGTCGAATGAATGATTCCCCCATTCATTCAGCTCGCCTTTATATAGGGTCTCTACCTATTCACCCATTTCTCGCACATTGGCGAATGTTCTACCGAGAGGTACCTGGTAGGTTCGAGCAAATTAATGAATGGAGTGACGTCACTTGCAGATGTTGATTATGCTTGTTGGGCTCTCGTGGGTTCGAGTAAATTCATTTGTTGACGTTCTTAATGATGATGAAAACAATTGCGACAGTAGCTCGCAGAATTATTTGTACATGTAATTATTTGTACATGTAACACTGCCCCCACCTCAGTTCTTTTCGCCCCGAAAAGATGTGTCGCTATTTGTAGTCAATTCTCCCTGGGTGTAATATGGGGCAAGACGGTCCAGATGCACGATTTTCATTTTAGCTCTCGGCTTACGATGTTCCTGTCTTCGGTATACGACGTCGTTGATTCGCTTTGTAACTCGGAATGGTCCCTCCCAATTATGCTGCAACTTTGGAGACCTACCCTTTCGCCGTTGCGGGTTATAAAGCCACACCAAGTCATCTTGCTGGAAGCCAGTAGAATTAGCCTTTAGATCATACCTGGTCTTCATGCGGTCAGTAGCCGATTCGAGGTGTTTTCGCACTGTCCGATGTATCTGGTTCAACCGTTGTCTTAGATCACTTGCGTACTCCGAGACCGTTTGGGGTTTCTCACGGGGTGTTCCGAACTTTATATCGGCTGGCAGACGAAAAGTCTTTCCAAAAATGACTTTGGCTGGGGCTTGGCCCGTCGATGCATGTTCGGCAGCTCTGTACGCCATCAAAAATAGTGGGATATGTCGGTCCCAGTCCCTTTGGTTCTCGTCAACCATCTTGGCAAGGTGTTTATTGAGCGTGCCGTTGAAACGTTCGACCATTCCATCGGATTGGGGATGCAGCGGTGTTGTCCTCGTTTTCCGTATTCCGAGCAGCTCGCACATTTCACCAAAAACTAGTGACTCAAAGTTTCGGCCTTGATCCGAATGTAGTTCACCAGGTACGCCGTACCTACTGACCCAATTTAACACTAGCTGTTCGGCTACAGTAGTTGCTTCCTGGTTGGGAATGGGGTAGACCTCGGGCCACTTGCTGAAATAATCGGCGACAACCAGTGTGTATCGATTTCCCCATTCAGATTCAGGAAAGGGTCCTGCGATGTCAACAGCAATCCTTTCAAATGGTACCCCCACGTTATAGGTTTGCATTTGTCCTCCCAGTCGTCGCTTTGGGCCTTTGACGGAAGCGCAAATTGTGCATCTGCGACACCAGTCCTCTACGTCTTCTCGAGCGTGGAGCCAGTAGAACCGTTCCCGCAATTTCGCTAAGGTCTTGTTAACACCAAGGTGGCCTCCCGAGGATCCTTCATGCATTTCCTTAATCACATCGTGGATTCGGCTTTTGGGAAGTATAGTTTGCATCCTATAGGAGCTACCATCCGCCGTTTCCCATTTCCGCTTGAGTACGCCACCCTCCACCTGAAGGGAGTTCCATTGTGCCCAATAGCTTTTCAGGGTTGCGCCATGCATTGAAACGTCTTTCCACTCAGGTCGCCCAGTCGTCTCCGTCCATAGGAGCAATGGTCCGATGTCTTCATCGGCTAGCTGGGCGTTTCGAATCTCCTCCGATGACCAACCTTCATCGGATTCCGCCGTTATCAATCGCAGATCAACGAGCGGTTCCTTTTCCTCAATCCGTCGGCAATGCTTGCAGTTAGCTGGACATGGACGGCGGGATAGGGCGTCAGCATTTCCATGAACTCCGCCCTTCCGATGAACAATTTCGTAGTCGTATGACTGCAATCTTTCGATCCATCTCGCAACTTGTCCCTCGGGGTTTTTGAAGTTGAGCAATCATCTCAGTGATGCATGGTCCGTTCGAAGAACAAATTTCTGGCCATATAGGTATTTGTGGAACTGGTTGGTGGCCTCTATTATAGCCAATAGCTCCTTCCTGGTCACACAGTAGTTCCTCTCACTTTTTGAAAGAACTCGACTGTAATACGAGAGGACTCTTTCTTCGCCATTGATCTGCTGGGAGAGTACAGCTCCAATACCGCCGTTGCTTGCATCAGTGTCAACTACAAACATTTTTCCGGGTTTCGGATACGCCAGCACGGGTGATTCACACAGCTTTTCCTTCAGGGTCTCAAAGGCGGTCTGGCATTGTTCATTCCAGACATACGGACGATTTTTCTCGGTTAGCTGATGGAGACACTTAGCTATTTTGGCAAAGTCTTTGACGAATCTTCGATAGTAGGTCGCCAGACCCAGAAAACTTCGTAGTTGGCGCTTGTTGTTTGGTGTTGGCCAGCTTTTCACGGCTTCAATTTTCTCAGGGTCTGTTTTGACCCCTTCTGCTGATACGACGTGTCCCAGGTATTTTACTTCATCTGCGAAAAGAGTACACTTGTCGGGACTAAGTTTCAAATTTGCCAGTCGTAATCGGGAGAAAACCTCTTCTAAGTTCCGCACATGCTCTTCGAACGTTCTACCGATGACGATGATGTCATCTAGGTATACCAACCAGACCACGTAGCACATATTCCATCAAGCGTTCGAAAGTGGCTGGAGCATTGCAAAGCCCAAACGGCATCACAACAAATTGCCACAATCCGGTCCCAACTGAAAATGCGGTCTTCTCTCGGTCCTTCTTGTCAATTTCTACCTGCCAGTAGCCACTCTTGAGATCGAGTGTAGAAAACCATTTTGCGTCGGCTAAAGTGTCCATGATGTCATCGATGCGTGGGAGTGGGTAACTATCTTTCTTAGTGACGTCGTTAAGCTGCCTATAGTCGACACAAAAGCGAGTGCTACCATCCTTTTTCTTGACTAGAACTACAGGCGCGGCCCATGGACTGACAGAAGGTTCAATAACGCCTTGTTTTTCCATGTCCGAGATCAGCGCGCTCACTTCTCCTTGTTTGGCTATAGGGAGACGTCTCGGTGCTTGTCGAATCGGCTTGGCTCCCTGTGTTGTGTATCTATGACGTGAGTTACCATACTCGTTCGGCCTTGGTCATCCGGGCTTGTTGAGAAGATGTCACTGTACTTGGTGACCAGATGAGAGGCACGTTTGAATAGCTGCACTGGCAATTTGACCTGCTTCAATATTGCAGACGTTGATTCCCGGGCTTTGTCTGTGTCTTGCCTCCTTTTCCAATGATGGTCGTGAGTAGCTTCCAAAGAGGTGATGCTGGAAACAGGCTGGCAGCTGCCGATGACTTCCCCCGCTTTGATGCTCGTGGTTGAGTCTGCGGTGTTAAGGACTCTAACCGGCACATATCCGTTCCTTAAAGATCTTACAAGGCATCGTCCTACAATTAAACTGCGTAATGCAGACGTCTTCGTTGGCTCTATCAGATAAGATCGGTGGTCTCCAGAATCACCATCAAGCTTGGCCCATACAATGCTTTCGGAAGAATTCGGTACATCAGTGTCAGTACATACCACTACATCCATCTTGGGAATTTGGACGCTGGGATCCTCCATCAGTACTTCTACATTCTGCCATTTCAATACACGTTTGCCCAAATCCAACGTGATTCCATGTGGTCGCAGAAAATCCATTCCGAGAATGCAGTCATCCATAATGTTCGCGACCAGAAAATTATGTCGGAACACAAGGTCTCCCAACTGTATCTGGAGGTTGACCTCTCCATGAACAGGTGCAGTTTCTCCCGTAGCTGTCCGTAGTGAGAAAATTCTGCCCTTGTGAAGTTGTTGCTGTCTAACTAGGTCTGGTCGGATAATCGATCGGGTTGCACCAGTGTCGATTGTTATGGTGCAGTGTTCTCCGTCAACTTGACCCGGAAGGCATAAGTCCGCTTCTCCACGATGTAGTCTTGACACGATGATGGTGGTGCTGGGGACGTCGATCCTCCTAGTCAACCTCTGCCCCACGAAGTTGGCTCTTACATGTTTCCCGACCCCTCTGTTTGAAGGGCTTCCATTCTGGGCTCCTGACTCGGTCTGGATCTCCTCCTAGCTGCACACCCTGGACAATAGCTCGGTTTTCTTCGCTTCTTGCAGTCTCTTTGCAGGTGCCCCTTCTCTCCGCAATTCCAGCATCTAGGCGCACCATTTACATGCGGATCTCGCTCAATTCCCACGCGATCACACCTGCACTCGTCTGTCACTACTTCACGAACCCGGGCAGTGGTACGAGTCACATTTTTCGCTGCCTCAAAGTTCAGACTATAAGCCAGTGCGTCCCTAACCGTTTGCTTTTGAGCTAAACGCACGGCTTGTTGCAATTCCGGGTCCTTTAGTGCGCTGATGAATGCTTCTGTCGCTGCATCATCTCGATGTTCTGGGTCGTAGGCTGGATAAGCCAAAAGTGCCAGTCGCTCAATGTCTTGGGCTAGCTGCTGTAGGGTTTCACCAGACTTCTGCATTCGATGCCTTAGCTGTGACCGATAAATCTTCTTCAGATGATCGTCTCCATAACGCATGTCGAGCGCATTCATTATAGCATTCGGGTTTGAGTGCAATTCAACGGGGATCGTCTGCAGCAGCTCGGCAGCTGGGCCTCTTAGAGCAAGAATCAATGCAGTTGCTCGTTCCTGCTCATTCCAGTGATTTATGCGAGCGGCTGCTTCGAACTGGGTTTTGTAAATAGTCCAGACCGTTTGCCCATCGAATATTGGTGCTTGCACATTTCTGGATGTGCTTTGCGCTGCGGTTATAAGCGGGGCTGGTGAAGTGGTTGCTACTGCCTTCGCTGCTTCCAATTCTTTTTTCACTTTTTCCATCTCATGGTTCATTCTTTCTTCGACCTGGCTGACCTTTTCCTCGACCTGGTAAACCTTTTCTTCGACCTGGTCAACCTTTTCCTCGACGCCTTTAATTTGCTTGTTAAGACTACTGAGCTCCGCTTTTATTTCGGTGGACTGTTTTTGAAAATCTGCCTTGATTTCGATCGCTTGTTGATCCAGCTTCGCTGATTGTTCATTTAACTTCGCTGATTGCTCATCTAGCTTCGTGGTTAAATTGGACGCCTGTTCATTGAGCTTCGCAGTTAAATTGGAAGACTGTTGTCGCTGCTCCTGCTGCATCAGCATTAACATTTGCATCAGCGCGTTTTCTGGTTCCTTTGGTTTTTTTGTTTCTGCTTCACCACCTTTTGCGCCTTCTTCTGCATCTGAGGGCTTACCCGAATCCAGATACGCACCTTCCGATTCAATTGCGTCACGCAAGCGTGCAATCAGTGTGGCCTTTGTACCTTGCGTAGCCAGGTTTCGCTGTTCCAACTCTTCCTTAAGCTCCGACATGGTCAATTCATTAATTTTTAAGTTTAAGCTTCGTGGCATTTTTAATGTTTCTTTAAATTTTCCTATTGTGCACTATAAAAATGTTCAAATATTCACTTTCAAAATTTTTCTTTCGCACTTCTTGACACCACTGTCGCGTGTTATTGGTTCGCGGCCTATAATTTTAACGTTCCGGGAAAGTGAAAACGCAATGTCTTTTAATTTAAGTTAAAAGAGTTTATTCAATTAAATAAAATGCACAATAATCAGTTAACACTTTCACTAATTTTAATTGTCACTATTAAAATTATCTAACACTTGTCCATAAATTTATTATCGCAATTGTCTTCTAAATTACTTCACTATTACGAAACACACTTTTCTACTACTCGAAGAATATCGCTTCCCACACACAATCGCAGTTCTTCTCGCGGTCGAATGAATGATTCTCCCATTCATTCAGCTCGCCTTTATATAGGGTCTCTACCTATTCACCCATTTCTCGCACATTGGCGAATGTTCTACCGAGAGGTACCTGGTAGGTTCGAGCAAATTAATGAATGGAGTGACGTCACTTGCAGATGTTGATTATGCTTGTTGGGCTCTCGTGGGTTCGAGTAAATTCATTTGTTGACGTTCTTAATGATGATGAAAACAATTGCGACAGTAGCTCGCAGAATTATTTGTACATGTAATTATTTGTACATGTAACAATATATATATATATATATATATATATATATATATATATATATATATATATATATATATATATATATATATATAAAAGCTTAAGAAACTGAGTGGCCGATAGTGGCGAGCTATTTAGTAACTACAGAGAGAAAAAAAATATTTGATATACACTTTCCTTTGCAGCAGCCGACTCCTCCAAAGGGAAATGAGAGTGAATGGTAGTCTGCCGAGAAAAGGGTGCTTTCGGCCGATCTACAATGATGTATCCCCAAACCCACATACATTACAAATACCGTCTCTAAACAACGTTAATTGACTCGACGAGGCAAGTGGTAGAGCTACCGTAACAGCTTTGTACGCGGTCAAAATTCCCGACGCGTGGAAGCATCCCGGGCTCCAGCATACGCCACCGAACGTTGAACCGATACCACTTGTCTATCACGCATGAAAAATGAGTAGAATCCTTCCGCGACATAAAGGCAAGGTAGCCTTCTATTTTCTTGAGAGTGCAGGCCGATAGGAGAAACCCATCTGGCTGACAGTTCCATCAAGAAAATGGAAGGTCCTTACAGGAGTCAACCTGGGACAACACATCGGAAAGATTCTGTCGCGAAAAAAAAATCAAGCAAAGGAGAGCGGAAGCTACAATTCACGTGAAGCGACTGCTGTGAGGCTCGAGTACCGAGGTACCTTACATCCTCCGTAAACGACCAACTAGTCAGAAGACGCGAATCTCTTATCCCCTTAGGATGTTTGGGCCTCACGTTGGGCGCCATTTGTAATGATTTTTAAGTCTAAAGTCACGAACGAGGAACCGACCTCTCATCGGTTCTAGA
The DNA here is from genome assembly GCA_963969285.1 of Odontomyia ornata. NCBI lineage: Eukaryota > Metazoa > Arthropoda > Insecta > Diptera > Stratiomyidae > Odontomyia > Odontomyia ornata. Next base: position 368,334,495 of record OZ017739.1, on the reverse strand, counting down.
CGTTAAGTCTGAGTCGTGCCAACGAATGACCCCAACCTTTCTGACTCGCATTTGTAATGAATTTCGAAAGGCCCGTGTAGGACACGGGTGCCGATTGTCTGGCACAAGTGTCAGCGAGCTATAAACAACACCGAGCTCAGCTAACTAGCTTCGCTTAACGACCGCGTACGCGGGATCATATGAGGCGGGTTCTTGTCGAGCCACGAAGCTACACTACAAAATACTTATCACGCGTACTCTACTCTACAAGACGTACCGATCACTTTTTATTATCTTTAGAAATGTTCTATTAGGTGTTAATTAAGCTACTCTACAGTAATTCAATATGTTTTTGCCTCGTTAAAGTTAGCGGACACGGAGGCTTGAGACAAACGCAAACATTACACAAAAAGCAACCGTTACTTCGTCGTTGCATTACAAGGGGAATGTCAAATCTAAAGATGTTAAAGTGGCTGAAGTGAACCACTCATCTCTACCTAAAGGATGGGAACTTGATGGATGTAGTTTACTTTAGACTAGTAAAACAACAAACTAAGCTATTTCGACGGGGTGACCACCTTATCTCTTCAGGAGCAGCCACTCCTGATCACCACGGGGCTGCTCGACTGCTTATGTTTATTACAACTTTTGTTAAATTTCCTGGAGGATTCCGGAACTTTACTTGCTTATCAAAAGGCCATGTGATTCCTGTGTTTAGCAAACCAACCTCGCCATCAGGAGGTCTGATGATTTTTAGGGTATCATTGAAAAGCGAATTTGCAATCGCACCACATGGAGGAATTGGCTCGCCCTTTTCAGTATAAGCAAATGGTATACAATCTGTGGACGATGTCTTTGAGAGACTTCCCAACAGTTGATCATCATCTCTGGATTTTATGAATCGTCGATGATTTTGATAGTAGTTAGTCAAACCATAGTACATATAAATTTTACCCAAAAAGTCTTGTGCCAAAGTGTAATTCTCCTCTTTTGGTTCTGACTTCTCAACAGACTCTTCTGCCTCTTTATTTTCGGTTAAAATAGTAGAATTATTGTAGTGAATAGAGAGTTTCCATAAAGTCCGTGAAGGACTGCAGCGATGTTCTGCTGCCTCGGCAGAGGAAGGTGTTGATTCCTGCCGAGAATGCCCTCGTCCGGAGACGCGTGAATGCGCTGGCAGGCTAGCATTGCGGTGTCGTGGGGCGAGTTCGTTTCCCCGGCACGAGGACTCACTACAAAACATTTCGCATTCACGAATTGCTTGCAGAGTTCAAGAGGACGACCGAAGTCGCAAATCTGTAGATAACCTCCACGAAGGAATTACGACTTGTTGCGAGAACAAGTGCAACCTGACAAGAAAGACTAATTTGGGGTTGACCTCGTCTTTACCCAAATACATTCAGGGCCCACAAATGAAAGAGGGGCAACCGGGTGGTGGTGGAGCCCCTTCGCACCCACCCAACCGGAATAAATCCAATGTTAAATCGTTGAAGTGGCCAGGTATTCCTCTTCTGAGTGGAAAACTCATACAACTTGAATTATATGAACTTTCCCATCAGAAGGGGAGTACCCCGGTGAATGTCATAGAATTATACAATTGAATTGCATAACTTTATGCCATAAAAAGGCACTTGGCTTGGGCCACTCAACCCATAAAGTCACCTGAAACAAAAGAAGGAATTAATCTGTACCCGGCGGCTGGCTCAGATTTTGGGGTGGAAGCCTGCCACCGTACCGGGTCCTATACCCGATTGGAAAAGACCGGAAGGGAAAAGACCAGTTTTTGTTTAATTCAGCATTTTATTTACAAATCGCATGTTTTTCCAAGAATGTTAACCTGACAATTACTGTAAAGTGATTCGCTTCAAAATGCAAAGCTTCCAAAATTTGCGATAGGACATACATCAAAGCAAAGGACCGCCAAAAATCGGTTGTTTAACACATCGTTAAGCATTCATGTTTCGAGCAAAACAGGTGAGAGCTCATATTACTTATAGTACAACAACACCAAATGCTGCATGTTTATACTATGCTTTTCAGGTTAAAAGGTTTCTCTTAATTATTTAGCAAGTTTTTGAAATACCCGAGTTGCTTTTCAACAGGCAAAGTAAGAAAGATTTATTTTAAGCAAGTTCAGCTAACGAAAACGCGTCCACTAAATTTCTAGGCTTCCAATTAATTTGAAATCAAAACTCAACTGTCGAACGCGCTCAAAAAAAAAAAACAACTAGGGGTGACAAAATGTGGATCTACGCTGAGCCAACAGCTAATTTACTAAAGACATTTCCTTTTTCGATAGAAAGGAACTTCGAATCTGAGGGAGTGTGGTTATTCGTTACTTTTCTTCTTTATTTCTCTATATAAGATATTTTTCTTACTTCTTCAAAGAATATAATAACTCGATTAGTTTTCCTCTTCCTTTTTTTTTTTTTTGTTCTAAAATCTAATATATGTATCTAAATATTTTCTTGTCCTACAGAGATACATCTTGTGTGTGCTTAATTAACCAAACGGATCATGTAGAAAATTAGAGCTACTATACTTGTATATATTAAAATTAATTATTATATAATTTTATTAGATCAAGAAAAGGGACTCACCGCATGTTCCGTCGAGCGCTCGATGGGTGCTGGATACGTCCTGTAAATCTTCGTTTTTGGTTAACTTAAACGCTACAATGTACTTCGATAATGGTCTAAGGCCGAATAATTCACCTATCACTATAAAAGTTCTTTGGCCGAATGCCATTCAAAATTTAGTAATCAAATCACTTGAAACGGGCGCTAGTGTGAATCCGTTTTCAAGAATTGTTCGTAATTCTTCTCATCCATAAGTTTATCAATTTCTGAAGTTTCACTGAGCTTCACTTTGAATAACCAGCCTTTTCATAGCACGATGTATTTCTTGACCCTGGGGTATCCTCAACTGATGTGTTCTTCTCTACCACAGTTCCTGACACAGGAGAATATAATTCCCTCGCTAGCGGTGAGTGCAGAACACAAAATCATTTCGATGATTGTGGGGCCAGTTGAATACGCTGCAACACGAGGAACTGTCGATCCGATGCGCTTTGAATGTCAGGAATGGCGAACGTGTTTCCGTTAACCAGCTCGTCCCAGACAATGATCAGTAGAGCGGGGGGGTTGCCGAAGCCTTGAAAATGAACCAAACGCGGCATCCGCTAATTAGTACTGCTCCAGTGCTGGTTCTTCGGACGGATTGAAATCGTCATCGAAATGGGGCTTGGGTATTGTATGTGTACGAGTAGTTATCAATCGCTGTAATCACGGCAGGCCATGGAGTAATTGCGGCTTGTCCTCAATTCAAATGGCGTTGGGTACCCGTATTTATCCTTGCACTATCAACACCGTGATTGCATTGAGAAAGTTTTGGTCAGCTCTAGGTGCACGGCGACTGGTAATAATTAATAAAAAAGTTCACATCACCAGAGTATTCCCCGCAAATTTCAATTGTTGCCTGTTTCGACTCACCAATAAGTTCGTAAACACACTCTCTTATTTTAAAATCTATCACGCGCGCAGATAACAGATATTTGTTCTTCGCACATCACGGATATTTTTATTTTATAGTTACAAATAGTTTTAGATTAAGTTTAGGTTGAATCGTCATTTGAAGTGTTTGCACGTTATGAAAATGATTTAATACGCATGCCTTGTTTCAAATATTAGTGTGCAATATTTTAATTTTGAATGATAATTTTAGTTTAATTTTAGGTAGGGTTGCGTTTGAACCATCAAAAGTTTAATATATTAATAATTGGCCAAGAACTTAATGAACTTGTTATGTCCCGCAAAATAAACAGATACGACATTGTATAACTTGTATAGAATGCTTATCGCCTCCTCAGGATTCACCACTGAATCATTAAAAGCTGGCATTTGACTTTCGTTCAGGGAATCTGATTCCAAGGAATATTCACTTACTCCCGCAAGGTTCCGGAATCCTTCACGTCTTCTCGCTAGATTTGTCCTTGCTAGTTGCCTGATAAGAGGTTTTAGCCTCGTGATGACTTGATCCTTTGCTATCGGAAATAATTGGAAGTGAAGATGTTTCTGTATTTTGTGATTCTCTAGGAGTATCACAACTGCTGGTTGATTGGTAATCGTGGTCCAGCACCGTGCTATCTACAGATTTCTTTCCCGAAGTACGATTACCGCGCGTTTTGCAATAGTAACTAAGCAGGTTAGGCTTATTTTGCGTAGTAGACAAATGTGCAGCTAAATGATTTGATTGTTGCTGTTCGGTTGCTTTACCGAAGATTTGGTTTGGAGGCTCCTCGTTTTGAGATATTGATGGATTTCCAACGACTGTTGCAGCACTATGTTCCTTTCCAACACGAACGTTATTTACTTGCTTTGATCGATGTCTGCCGTAAGTTGTGGGCTGGGGTACTGAAGTCGTCTGAGGTTCGCGATCGTTTTCTAGAAGCTACACAATCACGTTTGGACGAGTTGGTTTTCTTCTCACTTGAATCCTTCTGGTGAGATTTATCGTGTTCTCGATTAGCGTTATTATCGGTTGGGTTCTGGCGACGTCTCTTGTGACTCGAATGTGTCAATAAATCTTCACAACTTGGCAACGAGTTTTGGTCCGATATCCGTTTTCGTTCAAATCTTTTGGATGCAGGATTTGGGGATTGAGATTTATTCGATCTAATAGATCCACTCGTATGGGTACTATTTTCTAACAGGCGTTGTTTTCGATGTCGCTGTGTTGCCAACGTTACACAAGGAGTCGGTGTTGGCTTCGTTATGTGTCGATTTTGTTCGTAGACTTTGCGAGTTTTTCCCGATTTGGGTTTTTGCTACTATTTTGGTGGCTATTGTAATGTGACTGGCTACTGGAAGCTTTTATATGACAATTTTGTAATTGGATAACTTTCAAAACCAAATTGGCTTGTTCGATCAGAAAATATCTGCTAAATGTAGACCTTATAAGATTCGTTATAAAATATTTTACATAGAATGTTTGTTACAAAATAAATGATGTAAGAAATAGTAAATTAAAGTTGCATTTTAAAAACTAAATAATCTTTGATTATATAAAGTCTTTTTTTAAATCATTAAAATTTCCACACTTTAGGGACTTGTATCCAGTCAGCACACGACACAATTAATCCTGTATATCATACAGTCCCTCCATTCGCCGCCAATCACCATTCCATCAAAACTAATCAAATCCCTTAAACTCTCATCACATAAGTATGCATAACTCATCAAAGTGTACAAATTAATACCTTCAGTAAAGCTAATTGATACCAATTATTTCGCAACACAACAACCAATTGTTATTAATTAATTCCGCCTTACCTCCGCACTCTACAGCTCAACACCAACTTTCGCATTCGGGCGAACATTCATCTCTCCCCGATGCAATCACTAATCAAACGTGAGACAATAATGCACGCTACAGCGACCTGATGACGATTTTCGGTAACTGTTATGTTATACCGCATTAATTACAATAACTTACAACAACGGTGACGGGCGGAAATATTTCCCTGGGATAAATTACAATATCACCATTTTACCGCTCAATTAAGTTTAAATCGCGTTTCAGCACACAGAAACTTGCCGATAATGAACTTTATGACTGATGGTGAAATTAAATCGCGAAAAATTCACTTGACACTGAACTGTACGAAATAATTGTTGAGCTTTAGGTAATCAATTTTCATATGCAGATTGTCGTTACCTTGCACTTTAATTATCGCCACGACACCGCTGCTCAACCGCTGTAGTCAGCCGGAAAATCTCGACCCCAGACCACGTTGATGAACTCCTTCTCTCGTGTTTTCCCAAGTTGCCAAAAAATGGCGGGGCCGAGTCATCGAGCAACGACACAACAATGGAAAATCGCGCAAAGTTTCGTTGAATAGTGCCATCTATGAGTGAACCCGTGATGGTGATAATGCACACTCGTTTCGGTGGTTTTTAAAATTCAAAATCGTCTTTTTGTAGATTCGATTAAGTTTTCAATTGAACGCAATTTATGTTGATAATTATTAGGCGTAATTAAGGGGGAAATAAATCGAAAGAATAAGACAGGCACGCGTTAATTACCGACAAACAAAACAATTTTTAATTAATATCATGGTTGGATTGTGTAAAATTTGACAAATTTTGTGGGGTTTAAATGATACAATGATTTTATCGTTCATATAATTTAAAAGATTAAATGATACAATGATTTTAGCGTTCATATAATTTAAACGGTTATATGATACAATGATTTTAGCATTCATATAATTTAAAAGATTAAATGATCCAATGATTTTAGCGTTCATATAATTAAAAGGGTTAACCGTTTCGTTCTAAGCATTTATATACCGCGTTACACCGCAATTCGTTAAATTATCTTCAAAAGATATTGTAATAAGATACTACACATTAGAAATTTTTTAACATTTTTAGAATTTTGTTTCCCGGGTGTTAAGTACAAAAGAAATTTTTCCACTTATTTTTCCTGCGAGAGAGAAAAAAAAAAAACGAGTGTTGCGATGGGGAAGGTGACTGAATCGACTCAATCCTTGTTAAATTGCGTTCGTGCTGTGTACCTGTGTCAGCGCTGCTGTTAGAGCCATAGCTCCTAGATTACTACATTATAAGCAATATCTCGTGCAAATCAATTCGGCGAACTAAAGCCCACCCAAAAATCGATAATTGCACGGTGCTACTGCCACTACAATTTTGGGTAGGAGATAGGAAGGGTTTCGAGCAGTTTACTTGTATGACTGCTCGATTACTACAAAGAATTACGTACTGCAATCACACAATCACCTCTAATCATCCCACGTAATACTAAATACCGCTATGTAGACCCTAACTCATCCACTTCAGCCTTTAAAGCCCAACCGAAACTTCACGAGCCTAATATTCCTAGCCGACCTGTTGTCAATTACTGCCCGGCTCCTGCATACAAATTAGCACAACACTTGACAACGATATTGAGTGAAGTCATACTTCTCGAAAAAGACAGACATTAAAAACAGCCGCAAATAAGCCACCTGTAGTGTAGTGTGTTGTGGATGTGAAATGTCAAAAGGGAAGCATCGCACAATGGCTAGCTCAATTTTTTCTTAGGAAGAGTTCGCCAACGTTGCTGGCTCGATACCCGTTAGAGGGAAAGGAGAGCACCGATTGATTTTCTCTTAAAGAGTAATTCTTTTTTTTTCTATAGATTCAATGCCACGTCTACAAATCCTCAGTGAAACTCAAATCTTATACCGTTATTTGTTAGTTCCTAAAAGGCTATCTACGAGTAAATATGCAACTGTTACTATTCAACCATTAAAAATTGTTGATTGTTAAAGTCTCTATGTATATGTGTATGTATTTAGACGTATATAATAAAGGGTTTAATCATAATAATAATTTGTAAGCTTTCTTTTGATGGCGTTCTACTTAACTTCAACTTCTAGTTACATGCTGCATCTAAAAATCTTTCTCCACTGGCAATGGATCGTAGTAGTCTTTGCGTATAGACGTCTTTTAAATCGCTCCTGTCAAAAGTTTTCAAAATTTAAATTAATTTTTTAAAAAAGTTAATCCGAAGTTAATTTTTATCGGAAAAAATCTTATATTGTCGAAGTAATCGGCTCAGGAAATTTCTATCGAATATTTTTACTTCGATTGATAACGAAAAACAAATTACCAAAGAAAACTTCGCCGCTGGTATGGAGGAGCCCGATGGCTTCCCACCGTTGGGGCAACCTGGGGAAACGACGAATACGAAACTGGCGATAATCACCAAAAGAAAACATAACGAAGAAAACTCCGCAGATGGAGGGTGCAAGCTGCAAATAATAGCGGACAATCAACAAATGGCCAAATTGCAAAAGGAAAATGATGAACTAACGCAAGAGATACAGTCCCTCAAGGATCTCTTCAAGAAAGGGATGAAGCCTCAAAAGATGCTTCCGCAAAATCAATGGCATCAGGTAACAAAGCCGAAGAAAAGTGTAAAGCAAGCAATTTCAGAAGAATTTCTAAGTGCTGGTGGCACCAACGAGAGCCAAAATTATTTTGCAGCGCTGGAGGGATTAACCGAAGATATGGAAATAGAAGAAAACATCGGAGGTAATTTTAATCAAGATAATGACTTAAATTTTATTCAATATTTAAAGAACAAAAATAAGGAGAAAAAACCAGCCCGCAGTTCTACTGGTTCCTCTGAAAAAGCTTCCAACAAGACAGAAAAAGTTCCGGCAATCAACGTGTTCGGACAAACCGGGAAAGATATGGTTCGGCTATTGGCAGCCGAAAATAAACTGGCCAATTTCGAAATCAAAAGAGTTAATGCCGACAAACTAACTATAAGGACGAAATAACTGGTTGATTTCAAGTCAGCCAAAGATGCGCTGATTTTTTGGGAGGTTCCACACTTCACCTATACCCCAAAAAGTGAAAAGAATCAGACCTTCTTGTTGAAGGGTTTGGACAGCGGAGAGGATACGGTCGATCTTCTTCAGGTGCTCAAGGAGGCTGCACCAGATATTGATTTTGTTTCAGTCAAAGCCTTTGCGACAAGAAGGTCGACCATAGAAAGGAAGAATTTACCACTTTACCTGGTACAAATTGCAAATAAGAGCAGTCCAAGTGCCCTTCAACAAATAAGGTACTTGAATTTCAGAGCGGTGAGGTGGGAACGCCTCCAGAAAAGAGAAGTCAACCAGTGTTACCGGTGTCAAAGATTTGGACATTCGGCTGCCAATTGTGCCATGCACTATCGTTGCGTTAAATGCAAAGACGTTCATGCTCCCGGTGAGTGCAAATTGGCTTAGACGGAGCCTAAAGAAAAATTATACTGCGTTAACTGCGGTGTTTTTGGTCACCCAGCATCATATCGAGGATGCTCCCGATATCAAGATGCAAAAGTTAAATTTGCTTCAAAGCAAACACAAGTACACCGTAATATCATACCTTCCAACTTCGTCAAGCCCGGAGTATCATTTGCACTCGCCGCTAAAGGACCAGCAGAAAATGCTGGAAATAATGTAAATAATGTAAGTGGCAATAATGAGCTGCTTCTCAAAATTTACCAGCAACTTAATTCTTTATCGGAGAGAATCGACAAACAAGATTAAAAATTAACTTTGCTTTTCAGCGTTTGGGTCTTTCAAATGCCTAATAATAACTTGTCATCTAGTCATATTCCCATGGATAGGCTTCGTCTCATATCGATGAACGTCAACTCTATCGTTGCTATACATCGACGTGATTATCTGCTTGAATTTATTGTTAAGCAAAAGCCTGACATCATACTTCTCACTGAAACCCACCTCAATTCATGGCATTCCATGGAATTCAAAGATTTTGCACTCGTAAGAAACGATAGGGTAATAGGTGATGGGGGAGGTGGCACTGGGATATTGGTTAGAAAATCCTATTGTTTCCAAAATATTGAAAAAGTCGAATTCAAAAACTTTGAATTTCTTGAAGTGTCCGTCATCAAAATTTCACTGCCAGGTGGGGATAACCTCTTCGTTATCTCTGCCTATGCAACTGGTCAAAATGTTCTCAAGTTCAAGGAGGAACTCAATTCCTTGTTTGAAATACTCGAATTGAACAGGCTGTATAACTATTATATTTTTGCTGGTGACCTGAATGCCAAGCATACATCATGGCTAAACGCCACCAATAATCCAAGAGGTGTATTCCTGAAATCATGGATAACAGAGAACCAGATTGAATACATGTGCAACCTTTAGTGGTCGGAGTTCCCAACATACCCTAGGACAAATTCATATTTGGACCTTTGCATTGCTGACGCAAGACTTGAATTCAGCTTTAATAGTCCTCAGCGGAAACTGCAGGTGCTTCCTTACGATAGCGACCATAACGCAATCGTAATGGAAATCAATCATCACAGGGATGATTTCTTCCTCATTCCAGTTCAACATGAAAACCATCAGTTGAATTTCAAAAAAACAGACTGGGGAAAGTTTCAAAAGAAGTTTAATCGGGAGTACCAGAAGCAATGTCCTCCTTCTGATGATGGCAACGCTTGCTCAATGGTTCCTAATAACAGAAATCTAACTGACGATGAAATAGATCTCTATTTGTCGAAGTTAGAGAAGCTGAAGTTGGAAACGATTGAGAAAGTTGTTCCCAAGATTAAACATCGAAACAATATGGAAGGATATGAAACACCAACCATCGCAAGATTGAAAAGATTGAAAAGCCTTCTTCTCACACGCGTCAACAATATTTATCGACGATTTTTGGACTACAACCATTCCTCGTTGGCTTTGTTGAAATTACACCTGAAGAATGTCCGGAACTTAATCCGTTCATACTTCAGGAGCGAGGTCAGCAATCAATGGGCGGAAAAACTGAGGGGTATTAGCCCACAGGTTCCAGATGGCGTTTTCGCGAAAGTGAATAGCATATTCCGTAAGAAGTCTCGAGTGAAGGTATCGAATCTTGAAGTCGCTACTGATGAGACAAATCTTCCAAATTGATAGTACGACTCCGGATAGAAATGGAAACAGGATTATATATGATGGATTGCAGAAACTTGCCCTGATTGGAACACATTTTGAATTGGTTCATCTGCCAAACCCAGAGAGAAGGAATGAAATTTTTTCAGAGGTCGTTGATGCAAAAGTTTCCGACTTCAAATCAAGCCTGAACGGCCAATTAATTCTTCATTTCGATGAAACATTAACATCTGACCTCATACCGAGCTTGAATCTTATTGATTATTTTGTCAGCTATGAAGACTTGTGTTTCATATTTCGCAGGATAAACCACAAGAAATCATGTGGTACTGATGGTATTCCAAATGTAGTTCTCCGATATTTGCCTGAGGTTGCTATTAGGAATTATTGCATATTATTCAACAACATGTTGAACAATTCATATTTCCCAAATCAGTGGAAAAAGGCTAAGGTATTTCTGATCTTGAAGAAAGGAAAAGAATCTTCATGCCCTAAAAGCTATCGCCCAATCAGCTTGCTGCCTAACATCAGCAAGGTGTTTGAAGTGATACTCAACAGAGCATTAAACGCCCACATTGAGGAAAATGAGTTGATGCCGAATTGCCAATTTGGTTTTCGTGCCAGGCACTCGACCACACATGCAATAACGAAAGTAACCTCAGACATCTGTTGGAAACTAAACAACAAAGAATGTGTTTGAGCATGTCTCATTGATATGGAGAAAGCCTTCGATACGGTGTGGTTAGATGGACTAGTTTTCAAACTTCTTCAGGACAAGTTCCCCAGACACCTTGTCGCCATGATGTGTAATATGTTATACGGGAAATCATTTGTTGTAACTGATGGAAATCTGAAAACAATGCGCGAATTCAAGGTCTTGAATGGTCTACAGCAGGTAACAGTTACTGCGCCCCTGCTTTTCTCAATAATCATTCGCAAGCTATTGAACAGCTTTGATTTTAATGTCTCGCCAACGCGATCATTGGTAGCGTTTGCTGATGATCTGATCATCTATACGGCAGACCGAAAAGCTACAATAGTTCAGAGCAATCTCCAAAAAATGTTTAATGATGTGCAGCTCTACACTGACAATTGGCGAATGAAAATCAATGCGCAGAAGTGCGAAACAATTTTGTTTCGAACAACGCTGCAGGGGGCCAGTCAAGACCTGAAACGTAATTGGAAGGATTTCCACATTATGGCTGGAGAGGGTAGTTCAGAGCGGGTTCCACATAAATCCTGTGTTCGATACCTCGGTGTTCATCTCGATCAGTATCTGTACTATACTGAGCATGTTAAAATCATGCTCAGTAAAGCACTAAAAGTAGTCATGGCTCTTCGGCGACTCTTTCATTCCAGATACATTGATCAAAAGATCAAAGTTATTTGTTACAAGACCCTGGTTAGGCCAGTTTTGACATACGGATGCCAGATCTGGTACAACCAGAGTGCTAGTACAATGGAAAGATTAAGAGTTTTCGAAAGGAAATGTCTTCGTGCATGTACTGATTTGTACAGAAAGCCTGAGACAGATTGGAAGCACTATATATCGAATAGAAGAATTGATCAAACTGGTAAAGTGACAAGAGTCGATATCTTCATATTGAAACTTCTTCGGAATCATATCGCAAGATCTGTGACTGTGAGTGAAAACCCTTGGATTTCATAGCCGTTCCACCCTACAGACGGGTATATTGTGACTTGCCTCACTACTGGCTTCGTTCCTTCAGAAGCATTCGTGTATTTGGACATGAATCGAAATGTTTTTGATTCTGACGGCGTCCCAATCATATATCACATATATAGACGGGCCACCGATAAGGAGATAAAATATCCTCCGAACGAGACCAACAATTCCAATGGAGATACTTATTTGCTAGATTCGTTGAGGCTGGTCGAGCTGAGATGGAGCAATCTAGGTATTGGTGGCTGAATGACAATGTCTAAATTATTCGTGTTTATTTTCTGTTTTTGTGCTTTTTCTCGTTACTTAGTTTTTTAGATTCATCTCATTATTGCTACATCTAGTGTTGCTGTTTATTTGTATTATAAATTAGGTATAGGTTTCAATATAAGGTAACGTTTTTTTTTTTTTTGATTGAACTTATTTAGAATTAGGGTGTAACATATTAGGTATAGGATAAAAGTTCATTGTTGTGTTAGTAATATAAGTAATTTTTGAATAATGCTGGTTGGTTTTTTTCCTTTCTCCAATTGAATAAAAAATATGTAATAATCTTAATTAATTTAAATTTGCTAGTGTATTTTTTTCATTAGATGTGTTTAACTGATAACGTATAAATTTAGAGAGCCATTCGGGCCATTAAGTTTTTTATAGTTTTATTGTTTGGAATTTGCTTTATGTTCTTTTAAAAATTCATAACGATCGGTATTAAATAAAGCGCTTTTGACTTTGACTTTAATTTTTATCCACTCTGCATGCACCTCGTGTTTATGTGTTTTATGAGTGTGTGAATATATTGTGAGTCGTGATGAAAAATTATTTGCCAAATACACAGATAAAAGTGTATTGTAATTCCAGCTAGTGTATGCTTGTAACATAGGTAAAAGAATTATTCAATGGATCAAAATATACTCCATTCCACTAAAGGAAGAATGTTATACAATACAAGAGATAAACTTAAAATATTGTACACTAAAAAAAATCACCCATTGTATGGAACAGCCTACGTATTCAAATCAATTTATCGTAATATTTCTAGAAGAGTGAACTACAAAATATAGACATATATAATCTATCTGGATATTAATTAATCGTTGCCAGCTTAGCTTCCATTTATTCCTTTTCATGTTTTAATGTTTAATTTCCAATATAAAAGTTTAAAAAATCTACAAACATGGGAATAAACATTTACGAGTACTCATCTCATTCCCTCGTCGAGTGCTCGTTGCAGTAATGCGGCGGCTGAATAACAATTCGCGATTTTGATTTTTTTAATTAGTTTTCTCTTGTCTGCCAAAATGCATTTTTTCGTAATCCATCATTTTTGCTATTGGCTTGCTTTTTTTGACCAAGTATAACAAATTCAAATATATTATGATACTATAACGTATCTAGTCAAATATTTTGTTTATTTGTATGTATCTGCTATTACAGAGCTACAAGTATAACGGCACTCTTTAACTTGAGTTGAGTTTTTCAATGTCTTGCTTTCTTAGCAATTCTAAATTTAAACAGTGAAGCTGCATGAATTCTCCAAACTCCAAAAACTTCAAACTGTTAAGTGCATAAATTATTGCTTGGAATTGTCTAAGGTTCAATCATAATACTTCTCCAATCGCACCTGCACCAATAGAACTTGTTTCGATAGGTATTGCAACAACGATGCGTCATATCGTAAATATACCAGTAAATATACAATCGCACCAAGCATGGCTTTTGCACTATTGTTTTTGGAGAGAGATTTCACTTCAAATATGTGCGAAAATAAAGTTCGTTCTTTTCTTCGTATGCATGTATTTTGGTATTTCTCTTGATTGTCACTCTAGAATTGTTCATTGGTGGATTACTTGGATGCTTAACTTAATGGATTCACAAGTGTCTTTTTCCACCCTATGAATCGCATCGTAAAAATGGCGTGACAAGTCATATTTTTTAAAGAGATGTTTCTTCGCGCACTTTACTTCACATTTATAACTGATAATGATTTGATGAACTGTTGGCTACAACAATTTTAAAATATCACAGTAACTTTTTATTTGGTGCAACCCGAGTTCAATTGAAAAGTTTCATTCGCCAATAATCTCCTGCGTTCAAATTATAACAACATGAAGCATGAATTTCTTTCCATCGCTCCCTGAAGAACCAAATGCATTTTCATCAAAGAAAACGATAGTCTGAGCGATAAAACTAGTGTGCGACAGCAACAAAGGAGAATTTACGGCAACGAAATAGGAAATTTACTTTCTTCCATTGACTCTTGGTTGACTAAGTCGTAGTGATAGTAGGTATAATATATGTCCGTATAGGACTGCAGCGATGGTCTGCTGCCTCGGCGGAAGAGGATGGTAGTAGCCGCCGAGATTGGCCTTGTCTGGGGACGCGTGAATGCGCTGGCAGGCTAGCATTGTGGTGTCGTGGAGCGGGTTCTTTCCCCCAGCACAAGGACCCACTGCAAAAGAATTTCGCATTCACGAATTTCTGGGTCACAAAAAGGTCGACCAAAGTCGAACAAAAAGGAGGTAACCAACTAAGGGTTGGAGATTGCAGACGAAAAAGGGCAAAGTGGACCTGGGGAAGACAGATAGATTTAAGGGGACTTCGTCGTTACCCGACGATTCTTATGGCCTACAAATAAGAGTGGGGCATCCAGATGGAGGTGGTGCCCCCTCGCACCCTCCCAAACGGGTCAAGATCCAAACGTAGACGTGGCCATATACTTCACTTTTGAGTGGAAAACTCATAAAAATATAGTTTGCATGAACTTTCCCATCAAAAAAGAAATATAGGCGTGACCAATTTATGTTATAGAATTATGTGATTGAATCACATAACCCTGTACCATAAAAGGGCACGCGAGCGGAAGACCACTCTACCCGGCAAGAGCCCCTGTTAAGCGACAAAAAACGGTGGAGCGCGCCCGATGGCTAGCCCATATAAGTGGAGAAGCCTGCCATCGATGCGGGTCTGTAATGATTTTTAATTCTTTTTAGGTCCGAACGCGGAACCGACCTCTCATCGGTTCTAGACGTTAAGTCTGAGTAGTGCCAACGGATGGTACCAACCGGTCAACCAATCCGTGCACCGTAACCCATTCACGCGGTGGGTGCTTGTCGGCCAGCTAGTTCGGAGAGGATTTCGGTCGCGGTGTAGTGAATAGGAATTTTCATATGTCCGTATAGGACTGCAGCGATGTTCTGCTGCCTCGGCAGAGGAAGGTGTCGGTATCTGCCGAGAATGCCCTCGTCTGGAGACGCGTGAATGCGCTGGCAGGCTAGCATTGCGGTGTCGTGGGACGGGTTCGTCTCCCCAGCACGAGGACTCACTACAAAAAAAATTTCGCATTCACGAATTGCTTTCAGATCAAAAAGGCGACCGAAGTCGCAAAATTGTAGATAACCTCACCGAAGGAGATGTACTTGTTACGAGAACAAGTGAAACCTGAGAAGAAAGGCGAACTTGGGGTTGACCTCGTCATTACCCAACGAAGTTCATGGCCCACAAATGAAAGAGGAGCAACCGGGTGGTGGTGGAGCCCCTTCATACCCACCCAACCGGAATAAATCCATAGATATCTTTGTTGAAGTGGCCAGGTATTCCTCTTCTGAGTGGAAAACTCATACAACTTGAATTGTATGAACTTTCCCATCAGAAGGGGAGTACCCCGGTGACCAATTTATGTCATAGAATTATACAATTGATTACATAATTCTACGCCATAAAAAGGCACTCTGCTTGGGCCACTCAACCCATAACGCCACCTGAAACAGAAAAAGGAATTAGTGAGTACCCGGCGGCTGGCTCATGTTTTGTGGTGCCACCGTACCGGGTCCGATACCCGGTTAAAAGTTGCAGAAAGGAAAGACCATCGGGTACAGTTTTAATCCATTCTTTTATTTAAGCATTCCATATCGAATTATGAAGAATATAAAAATGACTCAGAATCAATTCGAAAATGTGTGCTTTATAATTTCAAATAACGTAATAAGTATTTCATTCATTTACAACCTTAACCTTTGATCGCAATTTATCATATGCCAATTATTCTAAATGTTGCCCATATTTATAAATACAATTGTGGTACAATAAAGCAAGTAATATTTTTCCACCGTAAGACCAAGTTACACAATTCTTATCAATAGAAAACATTTTAGTTTAGTTTACCATATACTTTAGAGAATTTTACAAGAATCGATAAGCACGTTGATATAAAGTATTTGAGATTATTGCACAAACTAATCTATTGTTGGGTTAATATGAAACGCTGAAACAATTTCCTGCATTTCAAAAAAAAAGGACATTTAACATTATTTAAAAATTTACTCGGACCGATATTTCGTACCTAAATCGTGATTCTGCCAATCAAATCTTATCAAGAAATTTTCGATGGAATAACGGTAAAAATATAGAAATATTTCTAAATTTGCCTATTTAATTTAAAAATGTTGTGTTTATTGCAAAACAAAAAGGAGATTTATTACAGTTAAAAGTAGCAAAAATAGATATTTTATTTTAATATTGAGTCTATTTAAAATGCATTTTTCTTCGCTTATACCAAAAATGTTCAAATATATTTTTAATGAAAAAATGTACAAATCAAAATAAACAGGTACTCACCAGTATCCTGAACGAGCGCTCGCTGAAGATCTGGTGATGACGGTCGATTTGTTGGTGCTGATGATCTTTTATGTACACCTGTCGACTAAAAATTATAAATAATAGCCCGTCTAATAAAAAGTTGAACATTTTTTAACAGCTCCAGATTTTTGTTCCTACTCGTTTTACAACACTAACAACCAAATTCCGTGTACCGATTCTGATACAGTTCGGTTATCTTATTAATAGCTAACTGCACGATCAGAAGTGATTATAAAGGTTTTCAACAGGAAAATTGAATGGCCATAACGAACACGCAGAGTCCATCGAATCACTGAAACTATCCGCCTAGAATTGTTCCAATAGAATTGCCAAGGGACACACTAATCAAACGAATTCTTTTTCATTCACCACCCTTCGCGTTTCATGATTCAACTCGGCAGTCACCGTGCAATTACCGGAAGTTTATTTAAAAAAAAATTGTGCTTTGCTAATCCCATTTAATTTCCTTTCATAATCCGAGAGTGTCCATGCAAGATCCGTGCACGAACACGCCAACAATCTCACTTCTTTTATCGCATTTTTCGCCTACACTTTCATAATCTCCAATGTCCAATCCCGTTGAAAGAACACTTGAATGCAATTCGATTGCCGAGCCTACTTCCAAAGGCGTTGTTGTGTGATGTTTTCCCATGCGACACGGAATATTGCTAGTATCACCTTCACGTTCGCACTCAATTGATTTCTTTGGGTTTGTCGTTCCGCAATTGCTATTGCGACTTATTCAAACAGTTTGCGATGATTATTTTATTTTTCTTTGAGAGAACTCTCTCAGCTCAAAAGTCGTATCAAAAGAGTTGCTTGCATAAAAGAAGTTTGATGGCGCAAGTCTTTGCGAATATTAGTCTGTAGACTATAAGATTTCTGAGGGCTGGTAACTCAGATGAATGATAACAACGTGGATTGCATTTGTTGCGAAATTTTGCATTTGCAATATAGATGGAAAACGAAAAGAAGGAAAATTGGAGAAAACGATAAGTTTTCGTTGCTGTGTACAACAGGGAACGAAGCGTCAAGGTTTTCTAATACTTTCTACTCAACTTAAAATACACGATTGATACGATATATTCCGCTACGCTTTTTAAATTTCCCACATATGATAAGTCACACACGAGCGACGAAACCGAACTCTCTTTAATTAATCTTATTTTTGTTCCCGGTTTTCAAGTTTTGTTCGAATCAAAGTCTTATTTCGTTTTTGAATCAAATATTAAAGTGACCCGATTTTAAATTGCACAGATAAACTTCACTTTGTTAGGGGCAGAACTACTATCTCCGAGCACTCGTTTTCTGGAACCGTTCATCGGGATGATTATTTTAGTTCGAAAACAAGAAGAAATCCCGGTTATGTTTCATGCCGTCAGGTCATTTGCGCCACTGGAACCCGTCCGCCGTGCTTGCAGTCTCGCGATTTCCCGTCGACCTCGCTGCTTGGCGATTTCAAGCGGACTCCTCTTTCCGACGCGACCCGCTCGACCTCTCCAACTCGACTTCCGTTCTCTGTCTCTCCCACTCAGATTTTGATGAACAGATGTTTCCTTTGGTGGTCGTCGAAGTTTTCATTATCGGTTGTTTTATACTCGCACAAATTGCAGGAATGGAGTGTTTGTGCACCGGCCACGACACCACCACTCGGTCACTTGTTCTCTGAATGATTCAGCTCCATGTGTTGCTTTAAAGTTATTTCGTTTAAAAAGTTTGTGTTGCAAATATTGCAATTATATTCATTAGGATGTTTTTCGGCGACATGCTGTTTTAACGTCGTCATATTTACGCAAATCTTTTTAAATGTTTTACATCGGAATCCATTTTGTTGACGACAAGTTTCATAATGCGGCGGGAATTGCTTCAAATCTGTTGTTTTAAATTCACACGACATGCATTTGTAATTTTTAATTGGGCCCTTCCGTGCCGACGTCTGTTGTTGATTTTGGGGTGTTGTTTGATTTACAATTTTGGTTTGTGCCAGCTTCTCATTGCCTTCAAACATATTCGACATTTGATTATCGAGTGTATCACGCTGAACGGTTTGGGCTGATATTTTACGTGTTCCCATTTCTTGTTCATCGTCTACGAGCTTTTTCACCGCGTTGCCAGTGTTAAGTTTCTGCATTTTAGATGGTGGCGAGGTGACTGCGAGGCGATCTTCATCCAATAGACCATACTTTTTGAATATAAAATTTAATAAACTCGATTTGACCCTTTCAAAGTCTATTTCCAAACGATCCAGATGGTTTATCATCGTCACGCATCGCTTACATATTACATCTTCTAAATTTTATTTTATTTGGTAATTTTGTATTGGAGTGTGACGTCACAGACTCTGATAAAAGTGTACATTGGTTACCCACAACTTCATCACATACGTAGCATCTGTTTGCTTGCGACACGGGCACTTGTTGAACAATTTGTGTTTGACTATTTTGGATGGTACCGGGGGACGTTGACAGTGAAACGCTCGACGTAACACCCATTTTTTTGTTTTAGAATACGCGGTTGTGTTGGCCCTGTGACTGTTACAGCTCCACTTGATAGCAAATTATGTATTTTTCGTACTGCATTCATTTGGCTTTCTTGTTGGGCACTAGGTGCACCGTACACCTTTCGAACATTTGGCTGAATAACTTTCTTCATTATTATGAATTATTTACGCGCCGCTAAGCGCCCTACTGACAAATCTTAGAATTGAATTTCACACTCGCGCGGACTACTGAAATGAAACTGCCTGAGACGGAGGTAAGGTTGGTGGAGCATGTGCTCCAGCACTATGTGGTACTTCGTGCGGAGTTGTGCTGTGTGCCTGTGGCAGCGCTGGCTTTTAGAGCCATACTCCTCATACTGTACACGCCCGTTTTCAAAACGCGTTACAAAACAAAACCATACGGAGAAGAAACCTACTTTACGTTACTCCGTATTTCTTCCTATAACCAGTCAAAAGTACAAAAGCTAATTTTTATTTCGCGTTCCCGAGTTTCCGACGCGGTACCGAAAAGTATACTACTTTAACTCATCCCGACGAAGGCTACTCTAATGAAATGACAAAACAACAAAGGTACCGCGTACCGCGCACGACGCGAAACCGACCTCAGCGGATTTTTCTAAACCCTACCCTCGCGACGGCATACCTACCCTGCACTTTTCTTACCGCTGAAAGAAGAAGAACCACTGAAAAGGAAAGTCGTGATTAAGTTCAGCAATCCATTTTAATTATTTAAACTGATAAAAATACATTCCTTCTTTTAATCTCATATGCGCGTAGTCTACTTCTAAAAGAGCACTAAAATTCTAATAAACAGAGAAATTATATAGAGTTGTTGCTATTGAACGGAATATAGATATTATTACTTAGCATCGTGAAAATAAACATCATCCTTTGTGTGATACAACGAAATCTTGAGCTAACTAGTAATGTAAATTTCATTGTTAATAATTATGTGAGCATATTTGTTTATACAATAGAATATAAAGTTGGGTTTAGTTTATTAGAAGGGCTGAAACTCATTCTAAATTCTTGCGAAATTAAATAACAATATTTTAAAATTATTTCTAAAAATTACAATTCGAAAGAAATCGAATTCAAAGTTAACTGGAATGGACTTATGTAATTTTTAACTCATTAAAAAAAATCTTGCGAAATGAAATAGTAAGTTAAAATTATGTAAATCTAATAAGGAATTAAAATGTTAGAATAAAAATAGGGTTTTGTAAGATCGAGTCAGAAACTTGAAGTTAACTAACTTATAAGTTATTAAATGTTTTCTTTTTTTTTTTTTAGTTTTTTATGCTCGAAGTACATATGTTATCTGGAGTAAACAATTTTATTATTAAAATAGTTGCATTTATAGAAATCAACAATATGAACTTCATAGTGCGCAGTGGATAAATTATTTGTTTACGATCAAACGAATGAATCATTTTTGTTAAATAAATTCAAAAACATAGCGAAATTTGTTTACGCTATGAACCAACTCAAAACTATAATTAAAATTTTAAAATGCTCCAAGATCTTTTCTTGGTACTTTGAACGAAGTAATAAAGCATCTTCAATCATGAAGAAACATGTTAAAAATTACATAAAAATTATTAAAATATTGTCGCGTGTTATCGGTTCGCGGCCAATAATTTTAACGTTCCGGGAAAGTGAAAACGCAATGTCTTTTAATTTGAGTTAAAAGAGTTTATTTGATAAAATGCACAATAATCGGTTAACACTTTCACTAATTTTAATTTTCACTATTAAGATTCTAACACTTGTCCATAAATTTATTATCGCAATTGTCTTCTAAATCACTTCACTATTACGAAACACACTTTTCTTTCGCACTTCTTGTCGCGGTTGAATGAATGATGATCCCCCCATTCATTCAGCTCGCCTTTATATAGGGTCTCTACCTATTCACCCATTTCTCGTTTATTGGCGAATATTCTACCGAGAGGTACCAGGTAGATTCGAGTGAATTCGTGTTCTTCATTGTTGTGAAAACGACAGTAGCTAGCAGAATTATTTGTACATGTAACACTGCCCCCACCTCAGTTCTTTTCGCCCCGAAAAGATGTGTCGCCAGTTGTAGTCAATTCTCCCTGGATGTAATATGGGGCAAGACGGTCCAGATGCACGATTTTCATTTTGGCTCTCGGTTTCCGGTGTTCCTGTATGCGATATACGACGTCGTTGATTCGCTTTGTGACTCGGTATGGTCCCTCCCAGTTATGTTGCAACTTTGGAGACCTACCCTTTCGCCGTTGCGGGTTATATAGCCACACCAAGTCATCTTGCTGGAAGCCAGTAGAATTAGCCTTTAGATCATACCTGGTCTTCATGCGGTCAGTAGCCGATTCGAGGTGTTTTCGCACTGTCCGATGTATCTGGTTCAACCGTTGTCTTAGATCACTTGCGTACTCCGAGATCGTTTGGGGTTTCTCGGGGGGTGTTCCAAACTTAATATCAGCTGGCAGACGAATAGTCTTTCCAAAAATGACTTTGGCTGGGGCTTGGCCCGTCGATGCATGTTCGGCAGCTCTATACGCCATCAAAAATAGTGGGATATGTCGGTCCCAGTCCCTTTGGTTCTCGTCAACCATCTTGGCAAGGTGTTTATTGAGCGTGCCGTTGAAACGTTCGACCATTCCATCGGATTGGGGATGCAGCGGTGTTGTCCTCGTTTTCCGTATTCCGAGCAGCTCGCACATTTCGCCAAAAACTAGTGACTCAAAGTTTCGGCCTTGATCCGAATGTAATTCGCAAGGAACGCCGTACCTACTGACCCAATTTAACACTAGCTGTTCAGCTACGGTAGTTGCTTCTTGGTTGGGAATGGGGTAGACCTCGGGCCACTTGCTGAAATAATCGGCTACAACCAGCGTATATCGATTTCCCCAATCGGATTCAGGAAAGGGTCCTGCGATGTCAACAGCAATCCTTTCGAATGGCACGCCTACGTTGTAGGTTTGCATTTGTCCTCTCAGTCGTCGCTTTGGGCCTTTGACGGAAGCGCAAATTGTGCATCTGCGACACCAGTCCTCTACGTCTTCTCGAGCGTGGAGCCAGTAGAACCGTTCCCGCAATTTCGCTAAGGTCTTGTTAACACCAAGGTGGCCTCCCGAGGATCCTTCATGCATTTCCTTAATCACATCGTGGATTCGGCTTTTGGGAAGTATAGTTTGCATCCTATAGGAGCTACCATCCGCCGTTTCCCATTTTCGCTTGAGTACGCCACCCTCCACCTGAAGGGAGTTCCATTGTGCCCAATAGCTTTTCAGGGTTGCGCCATGCATTGAAACGTCTTTCCACTCAGGTCGCCCAGTCGTCTCCTTCCATACGAGCAATGGTCCGATGTCTTCATCGGCTAACTGGGCGTTTCGGATCTCCTCCGATGACCAACCTTCATCGAATTCCGCCGTTATCAATCGCAGATCAACGAGCGGTTCCTTTTCCTCAATCCGTCGGCAATGCTTGCAGTTGGCTGGACATGGACGGCGGGATAGGGCGTCAGCATTTCCATGAACTCCGCCCTTCCGATGAACAATTTCATAGTCGTATGACTGCAATCTTTCGATCCATCTCGCAACTTGTCCCTCGGGGTTTTTGAAGTTGAGCAACCATCTCAGTGATGCATGGTCCGTTCGAAGAACAAATTTCTGGCCATATAGATACTTGTGGAACTGCTTGGTGGCCTCTATTATAGCCAATAGCTCCTTCCTGGTCACGCAGTAATTCCTCTCACTTTTTGAGAGAACTCGACTGTAATAAGAGAGGACTCTTTCTTCGCCATTGATCTGCTGGGAGAGTACAGCTCCAATACCGCCGTTGCTTGCATCGGTGTCAACTACAAACATTTTTCCGGGTTTCGGATACGCCAGCACGGGTGATTCACACAGCTTTTCCTTCAGGGTCTCAAAGGCTGTCTGGCATTGTTCATTCCAGACATACGGACGATTTTTCTCGGTTAGCTGATGGAGACACTTAGCTATTTTGGCAAAGTCTTTGACGAATCTTCGATAGTAGGTCGCCAGACCCAGAAAACTTCGTAGTTGGCGCTTGTTGTTTGGTGTTGGCCAGCTTTTCACGGCTTCAATTTTCTCAGGGTCTGTTTTGACCCCTTCTGCTGATACGACGTGTCCCAGGTATTTTACTTCATCTGCGAAAAGAGTACACTTGTCGGGACTAAGTTTCAAATTAGCCAGTCGCAATCGGGAGAAAACCTCTTCTAAGTTCCGCACATGCTCTTCGAACGTTCTACCGATGACGATGATGTCATCTAGGTATACCAAGCAGGTTTTCCAGGTTAGACCACGTAGCACATATTCCATCAAGCGTTCGAAAGTGGCTGGAGCATTGCAAAGCCCAAACGGCATCACAATAAATTGCCACAATCCGGTCCCAACTGAAAATGCGGTCTTCTCTCGGTCCTTCTTGTCAATTTCTACCTGCCAGTAGCCACTCTTGAGATCGAGTGTAGAAAACCATTTTGCGTCGGCTAAAGTGTCCATGATGTCATCGATGCATGGGAGTGGGTAACTATCTTTCTTAGTGACGTCGTTAAGCTGTCTATAGTCGACACAAAAGCGAGTGCTACCATCCTTTTTCTTGACTAGAACTACAGGCGCGGCCCATGGACTGACAGAAGGTTCAATAACGCCTTGTTTTTCCATGTCCGAGATCAGCGCGCTCACTTCTCCTTGTTTGGCTATAGGGGGACGTCTCGGTGCTTGTCGAATCGGCTTGGCTCCCTGTGTATCTATGACGTGAGTTACCATACTCGTTCGGCCTTGGTCATCCGGGCTTGTTGAGAAGATGTCACTGTACTTGGTGACCAGATGAGAGGCACGTTTGAATAGCTGCACTGGCAATTTGACCTGCTTCAATATTGCAGACGTTGATTCCCGGGCTTTGTCTGTGTCTTGCCTCCTTTTCCAATGATGGTCGTGAGTAGCTTCCAAAGAGGTGATGGTGGAAACAGGCTGGCAGCTGCCGATGACTTCCCCCGCTTTGATGCTCGTAGTTGAGTCTGCGGTGTTAAGGACTCTAACCGGCACATATCCGTTCCTTAAAGATCTTACAAGGCATCGTCCTACAATCAAACTGCGTAATGCGGACGTCTTCGTTGGCTCTATCAGATAAGATCGGTGGTCTCCAGAATCACCATCAAGCTTGGCCCATACAATGCTTTCGGAAGAATTCGGTACATCCGTGTCAGTACATACCACTACATTCATCTTGGGGATTTTTACGCTGGGATCCTCCATCAGTACTTCTACATTCTGCCATTTCAATACACGTTTGCCCAAATCCAACGTGATTCCATGTGGTCGCAGAAAATCCATTCCGAGAATGCAGTCATCCATAATGTTCGCGACCAGAAAATTATGTCGGAACACAAGGTCTCCCAACTGTATCTGCAGGTTGACCTCTCCATGAACAGGTGCAGTTTCTCCCGTAGCTGTCCGTAGTGAGAAAATTCTGCCCTTGTGAAGTTGTTGCTGTCTAACTAGGTCTGGTCGGATAATCGATCGGGTTGCACCAGTGTCGATTGTTATGGTGCAGTGTTCTCCGTCAACTTGACCCGGAAGGCATAAGTCCGCTTCTCCACGATGTAGTCTTGACACGATGATGGTGGTGCTGGGGACGTCGATCCTCCTAGCCAACCTCTGCCCCACGAAGTTGGCTCTTACATGTTTCCCGACCCCTCTGTTTGAAGGGCTTCCATTCTGGGCTCCTGGCTCAGTCTGGATCTCCTCCTAGCTGCACACCCTGGACAATAGCTCGGTTTTCTTCGCTTCTTGCAGTCTCTTTGCAGGTGCCCCTTCTCTCCGCAATTCCAGCATCTAGGCGCACCATTTACATGCGGATCTCGCTTAATTTCCACGCGCTCACACCTGCATTCGTCTGTCACTACCTCACGAACCCGGGCAGTGGTACGAGTCACATTTTTCGCTACCTCAAAGTTCAGACTATAAGCCAGTGCGTCCTTAACCGTTTGCTTTTGAGCTAAACGCACGGCTTGTTGCAATTCCGGGTCCTTTAGTGCGCTGATGAATGCTTCTGCCGCTGCATCATCTCGATGTTCTGGGTCGTAGGCTAGATAAGCCAAAAGTGCTAGTCGCTCAATGTCTTGGGCTAGCTGCTGTAGGGTTTCACCAGACTTCTGCACCCGATGCCTTAGCTGTGACCGATAAATCTGCTTCAGATGATCATCTCCATAACGCATGTCGAGCGCATTCATTATAGCATTCGAGTTTGAGTGCGATTCAACGGGGATCGTCTGCAACAGCTCGGCAGCTGGGCCTCTTAGAGCAAGAATCAATGCAGTTGCTCGTTCCTGCTCATTCCAGTGATTTATGCGAGCGGCTGCTTCGAACTGGGTTTTGTAAATAGTCCAGACCGTTTGCCCATCGAATATTGGTGCTTGCACATTTCTAGATGAGCTTTGCGCTGCGGTTATAATTGGGGCTGGTGAGGCGATTACTCCTGCCTTCGCTGCTTCCAAGTCCTTTTTCACTTTTTCCATCTCATGGTTGACCTGGCTGATCTCAAGGTTGATTCTCTCCTCGACCTGGTATACCTTCTCCTCGACGCATTTAATTTGGTTGTTGAGACTACTGAGCTCCGCTTTTATTTCGGTTGACTGTTTTTCCAGCTTCTGTGTGATGTCCGCCTTGATTTCGAGCGCTTGTTGGTCTAGCTTCGCTGATTGTTCATTTAGCTTCGCAGCTAAACTGGATGTCTGTTCATTTAGCTGCGCTGATTGTTCATTTAACTTCGCTGATTGTTCATTTAACTTCGCTGATTGTTCATCAAGCTTCGTAGTTAAATTGGATGACTGTTCACTTAGCTTCGCAGTTAAACTGGATGACTGTTCATCTAGCTTCGCAGTCAGACTGGATGACATCAGCATTAAAATTTGCATCAGCGCATTTTCTGGCTCCTTTGATTTTGGTGTTTCTACTTCTCCACCTTCTGCGCCTTTTTTCGCATCTGAGAGCTCACCCGAATCCAGATTCACGCCTTCCGACTCGATCGCGTCACGCAAGCGTGCAATCAGTATGGCCTTTGTACCTTGTGTGGCCAGATTCCGCTGTTCCAACTCCTCCTTGAGCTCCGATATGGTCAATTCATTAATTTTTAAGTTTAACCTTCGTGGCATTTTTAATGTTTCTTTAAATTTTACTATTGTGCACTATAAAAATGTTCAAATTTTCACTTTCAAAATTTTTCTTTCGCACTTCTTGACTCCACTGTCGCGTGTTTCCGGTTCGCGGCCAATAATTTTAATGTTCCGGGAAAGTGAAAACGCAATGTCTTTTAATTTGAGTTAAAAGAGTTTATTTGATAAAGTGCACAATAATCGGTTAACACTTTCACTAATTTTAATTTTCACTATTAAGATTCTAACACTTGTCCATAAATTTATTATCGCAATTGTCTTCTAAATCACTTCACTATTACGAAACACACTTTTCTTTCGCACTTCTTGTCGCGGTTGAATGAATGATGATCCCCCCATTCATTCAGCTCGCCTTTATATAGGGTCTCTACCTATTCACCCATTTCTCGTTTATTGGCGAATGTTCTACCGAGAGGTACCAGGTAGATTCGAGTGAATTCGTGTTCTTCATTGTTGTGAAAACAATTGCGACAGTAGCTCGCAGAATTATTTGTACATGTAACAATATGATTAAAAATTAAAAGTATGTTGCATGAACAAATTAAGTTTAAATTAACATATGTGTTGAATAAATAAATACTTCAAGTTTAATGAATAAAATAACCTAAAATTGAAAATAATTTTATTTAAAACTTAAAGTAGTTTTTTTTTTCGGTCAGCAATTCATTTTAACTTCATTGTATTCTTCAATAAAAGAGAACCATAAAACAATTTTCAGATAAGAGTTAATGTGTTCAAAGTGACACACTTTTTGAAGATTATGAAACGTGTTTGCTTTTATAGAAAAGGACGAATTTCGTTTTTATCTTTTACTTGCGTCGAAAACAAGTTTACTTTACAAACATGCTACGTTACATGAGTTTTTTTTTCTTAACAAAAAAAACACTGCGCCGTTTTACATGTCATTCTTAAAATTTTTTTGTCTTCTAAATTCGTTTATTGGTTGTGTTGCTTAAAAATTTCGTCTTAAATAACATAAACACAAAAACAAACTTATGGGATGGACTGGGAGTTGGTCACAACACTTATGAGGCCTAATTGTGAACTGCAATATTAATGTTGTTTTTGTTCATTTCTTTCGCATTTTACATTACATATGAATTGCGTAATCTACGAGTAGTATATTCAGTAGAAATTAGGCAATTTTGTCACTACCGAAGTCATTAGAAGCGTTATCACAAACGAATGCACGCGACAACTAACAACACCGCATTGTAGAAAAAAGTCACTTATTTTCTAAAGAAGATTTCTATCCAACAAGCTTAAGCTCATCATACCATTATTTACCCAAGTTTTTTTTTTTTTTTTTTTTGTTAAGACGAAACAAAATTGCGTGCCCGGCACGTAAAGCAATTTCCACTGTGCCAGTAAATTCGGAAGGAAGAAATGAAAAAGCGAACACTCTCTTCAATACCGTATGCTTCGAACCAATCACCATGCACATTGAGTTTAGAGTATTGCATTAGATTGTAGGAATTTACGAAAATTGTTTGTTATCATGTCCAACATGATTCTAGTCCTTAAATTAGTGATCACCGTTTTGATGGTTTCGAGCCGATTTTCTCCTCGTCATGATTCGCTAGTTGCTGGAAACAGGTGGGGCTGAAACGATGGTTGTATGCGCAGAAATCTCTTCATCATCACTTTCATCGGCTATTTGAGTACCTTCTTCGTTGAGATCGATTGACAAGACCGACGAACGTCGCTCTTTTTCTTCAAATTCTTATTGTTACGTAAAGTACAACCGTTGGTACTGCTATTTTCACTCGAATCACTATCGTAATTTCGCTTCCGTTGACTATTTGCAATTTTATTATCTTCTCTACTATTGTTACTAGCACCAATACTTTCCAGGTAACTATTGATACTTGCCATCGTTGTTAAATCATTTTGTGCTTTGTCTGTATCACTCCCAATACCATTAAGATTCGTTGATAAGTCATTATGGTTGCCGTCATACACATTAGTTTTACGTGATGATTCTTCCGACATTAAATTGCTAGTCCTAAGAATTATGCTATTATTACTGTTATGGACAGTAATAATAGCATAATTCTTAGGACTGCACAGTAAAAATAAGAGAAGCATCCACTTAAAATAATATTTCGTACCTGTTAACGTAATGGCTGCTTTCCACTCTTCAATGAGAGATTTATTTTGGTTTTCTAGCTTGTAAGATGGAATGCCGATACCCTGGCGGTTATTAAATGCTCAATGAATCATCACTTTAAAGCCACCGAAGACGCATGGTCGAAGCAACTGTTGAACCTCTGGCCATCTAACACCCGAACCAAATAAATTAAACAAAAATATGCAAACTGCAACTTAAAATGCACTTCCACTTTTAAAGGTTATCTCCGAATGACACTTCCAACCAGTTTCCACGTTTCTATCTATTCGATGTTTTGATGGCAACTGTGGGCGGCATTGCCAGATAGATATGCTTCGAAATGTATCGGTGTTTAATTAATATTATTTTTCAAATATTTATATCCACAGATATAAATATTTGAAAAAAAAATATTTTCTGCGCAATGATATCCGCACGAAAGATGAAGTCCGCTTGCACTTCGAAGTCATACCTATCTGGCCGGTTGCCAGGGTTCGGGATCGGAATCACTTCGATTCCCGGGCGTAGGCGTCACATTACAGGTCCTATACCCGGTCAGGTAGAGAGAAAAGGAAAGAACGACGGTTAAGGTTTAACAATTCATTATTTTATTACATGGAATTTCAAGAAAAATATCGATCGAATTGAATATTGTAATTGATTAAATGTACCGTGATTGTTTCAGAGGTAAAAAAATATATAATAATTATAATAAAGTTAATAACTATTTCTTTTTTTTATTCCTCGACGTTGTATTGTGTTTCTTCAATGCGTTTTCAATGTGGTTTTCATTTTATTAAATATTCTTTTTCCAGTTTAAATAAATATACTCAAAACATGGTTTATATAAGCAAGGAGTTTCTTTGTGTAGTATGTCGAAAACTGAACAGAACACTTACGTATAAGAAACAAATTCAGTGTAAATGCATATAGGAGCCTAAAAATATGTAAATGTGTTTTTTATGTACCAATATTAATTAATAATTAAGAAAGATGACTACTCACCGATATCCTCCCGAGCGCTCGATGATGATGTAGGCGGTGCTAGTAGCGATGAATATAATTAACCCAAGTGCGGTAATATATTTAAAAATTTATTTTCACGCGAGCAAAGTCTGCTTCCAACTTCAAGCTATAAACCAGCACAAAAGAAATTGCATTGTTATTTCTTATAACTTGAATTCAACATGCCGCGCAACAAGAAAGATATTCGAATTTAAATAAATTGTTTTTCCGTCGTAGGATGTAAGCGATACGTTTTATATCAATTTAAATAATATTTAAACAGCAATTCAAGTAGCCGTACAAGGATGGTACATATAGGCCAGCTCGTTCTTTAACAAGAAAATACTGAGAGATTTGGATTCGAAGTTTATGAATTCTTCTGTGTCTGTGTTTCGATTTGACTTTTCCAATTGTTTTCCAAACACCTTCACGTGGATCGCAGCGTTCAATAACTGTGCCAGATATAGCACCATTACAACCAACCAAGTGTACAAATTGATGAATTACAGCTCGCTGCTCCTGGAAATCGCCTCGCATTTTTTCATATCCACAATATTCATCAATGATCCGTTCCAATATCATAGATAAACATGAAAATAATTTCCTTGCACTTCCGGTCAGTCCATATATAGCATACAATTTATCTTTCAACGTACATCCACCACACTAATTTCTTTCCAAATTACAATTGAATATCGTCCAACTTCTCCTAACGCCATATTTCCCACCGAATTCCACTAATTCACTATCCTTTTCACCACCAATTACAAAAATTGTATGCATATAATTAATCGTCGCACAACGAAATAGAAATGGTCTCGCAATTTGTTTGACTAATGTTCGCGATTGAACATCAATTCATATCATCTATTCCCAGTGAGAAGATATAAAGCAGCGAATTACGTCGTCCCGTTAGAATTGTATTTCGGATATTTTGTAGCGATAAATGTGTGATTGATACGTTTTTGCGTAGAATTTGTAGGTCCCCATCACGATTGGCAGTATCGTGTTTAATCCAGCTCATAAGTGCTGTGAAAATTGTATCCGCATTTGATTGCTTGATTTCTTCGAGAATGGATTCAAGTTCATGTATGTTTTCATGTTTTCCGGGGACGTAGTCAACAGATATATCCGCACAATATCATTTTGGGGAACGCAGAATGGATTCACTTTTCACACCCAATACGCATGTAATAACTTCCTAGCCTTTCTTTTTTTACGACCCAAAATAAAACCTTCCGATGGCACCTATTCCACTCGATGTATGCACCTGCTTCTCCACCCAAAACAATCCCTCGCGAAGTTTCCGACGAAAATTCTGTCACGAATCCGTCACTCTCGGGGTGATATTTATTTTTCAAGCGCCACTAGCTGGATATTTAATTTCGAACATTAAACTAATTGTTACTAACATTAACGAAAGACCCGACAAGAAAAGAACTATAAAATCTGTTAAAATGATTGCTCACAACCTGTCCGCCGTGTTTTCGGTTTCGCGATCTCCCGTCAACCTCGCTGCTTCGCGATTTGAAGCCGATTTCCCCACTTGTCGATCCGTCCAAAATTTGTCACCGTTGGGGTGCACTAAATCAGTGTTTGCATTTTTAAAATTTAAATGGGCAGATTCAAAATTTTTTTTCTAGGAAAAATTAACTGAATTAAAGAAAAACGAAATAAGTTCTAAATAGTAATAAAACTTAAATCTCATGAAGTATATAATTGAAGGAAAGCGTTTGAATTTAATATAGAGGAAAATTGATATAAAGTTACACTTAATAATAAGAAAGAAAACTATATATGCCATTAAAATTTTGAATAGGAGATAGGAAGGTTTTCGAGCAGTTTGCTTGTGAAACTGCTCGATTAATACAAAGTCAGTGCAGCGAAACTAGAACGAAATGATAGCCACGGGGCTACTGCTGCTTGCACTTTGAAAATTCCCCTCCACGCAGAAACGCCGACTCACTTTGCAAAGTCTTCGTTCCGCTCCCTCGCTAGTTGTTTGTGGTTGCTGCAGGTCAACGGAGAAAGGCTTCCGGTCAAAATTTTCAATTAAATTGCATCTTTTTGCGCACATGCGTCTTGACGAACAAACGGGAAGGAATTAACTAAGAAAACGATGGCGGCACGTAACGAAACGGCGAGCGATCAAATAAAATGCGGGCCAACTGGACTGAAACTCGATTAGCAACTTTTTCAACTCCAACCCGACCGCGGCACCGGTGAATAACACACAA
>OZ017739.1:368272700-368297700 GCA_963969285.1 Odontomyia ornata | reverse complement strand
TATATATATATATATATATATATATATATATATACATATATATATATATATATATATATATATATATATATATATATATATATATATTTATTTATACTATATATGTATATAAAAACATATATATACATATGTATACATCTATATATATATATATATATATATATATATATAGATGTATACATATATATATAGATGTATACATATGTATATGTATATATATATATATATATATATATATATATATATATAAATATATATGTGTATATGTGTATATATATATATATATATATATATATATATGTATATATATAAATATATATATATATATATATATATATTTATATATATACATATATATATATATATATATATATATATATATATATACACATATACACATATATATTTATAAATATATATATATATATATATATATATATATATATATATATACATATATATATATACATATATATATATATATATATATATATATATATATATATATATATTTATATATACATATATATGTATGTACGTATGAATAAATATAAATATAAATATATGTATATGTATATATATACATGTATAGTTTATATATACGCTACCGGTCAAAAGTTTGAGACCACTAATAAAAACTTTTGTTATTAGTAAATGTTTTAGAAAATATTGGTGATAAATAGTAATCTGTACACCTGCATATTCTATTGTTCATAAAGATTGCCTAAAAGCTAATTCTTTTGTATAGAAGCCAAGGAAAGGGCAATAAACAAGCATTGTATCCAAACATCAATGTTAGCCGCGGAAGAGGTAGGCCGACAGATCAATTGTTAAAAATTTATTACCTCATAACCGCAGCTGGCGCTTCTTTTTTTACATCAACTTACAATACAATTGTTTTAAATTCTCAAAATATTTTTAATTATTATTTTAACATTGCATTTGTCTGGTTATTTACAGTTATCCACAGTTAGTCTGATCTTCTTATTCATCTATATATATATATATATATATATATATATATATATATATATATATATATATATATATATATATATATATGTATATATATATATATATATATATATATATATATATATATATAAATATATATATATATATATATATATATATATATATATATATATATATATATATATATATATATATATGTGCATATATATTTTTACATATCCAAACAATTCTGCGAGTTACAGTCGCAATTGTTGTTGCAACTATTAATAACATCATGATCAACGAAAGTACTTGAAAGCACAAGGATGGACCAAGTAGATCCATGATCAACATCTGAAAGTGACGTCACAGCGGCGATTCAGAATTGCTCGTATTTTCTACGTAGCTCTCGTCAGAACATTCGCCAATGTACGAGAAATGGATTGAATGACTAGGGACCCTGTATAAAGCCGAGCTGAATGAATGAAGGGTAATAGTAAAAACTGCGATAAGAGTGGAGCGCGGATTGAAGGCGATATTGATTGATAGTGAAGTGATTTTCGTGATACAGACAGTAAGAATATAATGTAGTAATCGAGCAGTTATATCAGCAAACTGCTCGAAAACCCTCCTATCTCCTATCTGAATTGTAATGGCAGATTTAAAATAAAAATATGTAATTTTTTTTCTGTAATTGTAGTTTGTAGAATAGCTTTTCTTATTATTATTAGTAAATGTAACTTGATATAAATTTTCCTCTATATTAAAATTTAAATGTTCTCGTTAAATAAAATTTCTATAAAATTTAAATTTTCATTACTATTTAAATTTTTTTTTGAATTCTTTCCTGCATGTAAATTTGTTCACTGCATGTAAATTTTCTTCAATTTAGTTAAATTTCTTTACTTCAATTTTAATTTCTTTAGTTTAGTTGAAATTTCCCTACTACAATTAAATTTTGGTTTTTGTTAAAAAATTTGAATCTGCCTATTACAATTTAAGATGTGGAACCCCTGGCTTCGTGCCGGGCAGCGGTGCATTACCTAAAATGCATTCAGAGACATTCCTGACGTTAGCGTAAACTGTAACGTTTATCGGGGATTCGCTTGGAACGCAAAGAATTTGGGGAGGTAGATCTGGTCGCGATTGCTGGGAGGTTGTCAGTCGGTCGGAAAACCTGTCTAAGCGACTGATAAACTAATAGAATTGCGAAATAGATGACAAAATCCAAAAAAAAGAAAGGGGAATGTTCTGACGGAAGTAAAGCGAGATTGAGTGATTTCTGTTCATGGAAGTAACGTGATCGTCATCTTCCACTTGTTTTATATATGATTTGTTCCGCACCAAACACGGTTTTTTTTTAGATATTTGATTCAACGTGTACACAAGTGCGCGATAGTGCGTTAGTATCGCTATTGTGCAATTTTACAGTAAAAAGTGATTGAAATTCAACCTTGTGGGAAGCCAAATATCGAACAGTATTGAGATAAGAGTGCCGCTTGCGGCGGATTTCATAGCGGATGGTGGGACTCTGGTCGAATTAAAGGTGAAATGTCTTAAGAGTTACCTCGCCAAGTTCGTGATAGTGCGGGCGTTCTCTAAATAATGACATGCGAGTAAAACTTTTGTTTGTGACTACATAATAATGCAATTAAAATAAATACAGAAAAAGATAATCAAACATAATAAAATTGACAAGCAAAAAAAGGCAAACATGAGATGTTCCAGTGAAAGTCGAAAGCTGTGGTGATCTGTGCTGTGCTTATTCAAAACGAAATTTTTCCTTGATCTTTCCGAGAATTAGTTGACATCTTGCTGATGAACTTTCGACTTTGGTAAATGAAAGCCATTTACAATGAAACCGGCTGCCTTGGATTTTTCTGTGGGAGCGCTAAAATTGAATATCGGAAACTTGGACTGAACTGCCAGCGGAGTACTTAGCAGGAAAAATTCGATCAAAACTGTTGATCGTCGTATTGCCTTACAACGAACCAAGAGCCGTTATATTGACACTCAGATTATACCAGAAAAATCATCAGCATCTCCTTTTACTGAGGGTGCTATAACTAAAATTGTTCAGAACAGTGTTCAGAAGTTTTATGGAGACTTTGGAGCGGGTGCAATAGAAGTCGGCTTTCGAATAAAGTATTGTAAAGAAAAAACAAAAGTAACGATAATAAGATGCCGACATGGTCCTCACCGGTTCATTACCAGCGTTCTTCCGTTGCTCACCACCATTGGCGGAAATCGAGCTAAGTTTCAAATTTTGTACATTGGAGCGACGATTATGCAGTGCAATAAGTTTATAGTTAAATACTAACAGGATTATTTAGACCGAAAAATTGGAAGTCTTGAATCAGCAAAAGATCGAATTGATTTTATGAATAATGTCATGGATTTTAAAATGGAGTAAAATTGGTTTTAAGTCTAAAAAAGAAGAAAAAAAATCATTAATTACTATAACGAAAATTCGCATTAGCTGCCAGGACTAACTCATCCCACCTCGTCAACGAGCGCTCGTCGAAAAGGCTAGGTAAGTATCCTTTTCATACATTTAAATTTTTTACATATTTTTTTTTGAATAATATATTGATATGAAAGAGTGGTGGCACGAACATTTGTTACCTTTTTTTTTAAACACTTCCCGTTTTCTAATAAACCATAGAAACTCACAATTTACAATTCTTGAATTGTTGTTAGTGAATAATTAGTCCGAATGAATGTGACTGTATTCTATGTACTATGACTAGGCATTCTGTTGTTTCCTTGCGGAAGAGAGACAGATATTTCGGAGATAGGTATCGATTAATGAATTCAAGTTCTTGTTAACGCTCCACTGTAAACGGTATTAGCTTATTTGAAAATTCATCAGTACAATATACGGGGATTTAATATTAAAATTTAAAAGTAGAGGCAATTAAAAATGAACTTATAATAATTTTATTGAGATCTATATAAAGTGTATATATCTATTTTTGGAATGGAATAATAATGCTGTTTCTTTAAAGTAGAACGCCGGTAATTTCATTTTGTCCTGTCTGACCGGTTATAGGACCCGGTACGGTAGAAGGCTTTCCCCACCAAAAATGAGCTAGCAATCGGGCACGTTCTAACCTTCTCTTGCGGGTTGAGTGGCATTGAGCAAGGTGCCTTTTTATGGCATAGGGTTATGTGATTCGCTCACATAACTCTATGATATAAATTGGTCATCGGTATATTTCTTTTCTGATGGGAAGGCTCACACAAGTTATGTTGTATGAGTTTTCCACTCAGAAGAGAAATATATGGCCACTGAAACGTTTATGGATCTTGATCCGGTTGGGCGGGTACGAGGGGGCAACACTACCATCCGGTTGTCCCACTTTTATTTATGCCATGAAAATCGTCGGGTAACGAGGAGGCTCCCCTAAGTCAGTCTGTTTTCACTCGTTTGAACTTGCTCTATGAGCAAGACATATTCCCTTTTGGTAGTTACCTACAATTTTTCGACTTCGGTCGCCTTTTCTTTTGAGACCCAAGAATTCGTGAATGCGAAATTCTTTTTAGTGGGTCCTTGTGCTGGGGGAATGAACCCGCCCCATGACACCGCAATGCTAACCTGCCAGCGCATTCACGCGTCCCCAAACAAGGGCATTCTCGGCGGATATCAACATCTTCCTTCGCCGAGGCAGCAGACCATCGCTGCAGTCCTGTACGGACACTTCTATACCTACTTCCACTGAATCTTCTGCTTTCTTTTATAATTTGTATGTTCCCTCCTAAATAAGCATGGATTTTAAATTTTAACATTTCTTATTTAAATGTCATATTTGTTAGCCACGGTTTAATGGTGATTTTTGTCTGAAAAGCTTCTGAGACTTTCAACAAAATCTTCGAACATTTGTCACCTAAATATCAATAGAATTAATAAATGGAAAAAATATTTGAATAGATCTTACTCGTACTATATTCTCTCAGTTGACTATTAAATTTAATTGAATCACGAGATGAACTTTCTACTCAATAAGTTGAGCTATAATACTATTTTAACAGAGTCGATTATTAATATCGATTTGTAAAGTACTATCGCCACCATATATCCTTTGTTTTTTTCAGCCAAACGGATATTTTATACTTATCCAGCCACTACAATAAGTTGAAAGACAGTCAAAATTAAATTAAATGCGATTTCTAAAATAGCGAATTTAGTAATTGTCCATTTTTAGCAAATAAAATCTTTTAACTTAAGTTAAAAGACAGTGCGTTTACTCTTTCCCGAAACATTAAAATTATCCATCCCGAACCATAACACCTGATAATATATATATATATATATATATATATATATATATATATATATATATATATATATATATATATATATAGATATATATATATATATATATATATATATATATATATAGATATATATATATATATATATATATATATATATATATATAGATATATATATATATATATATATATATATATATATATATATATATATATAAATAAATATATGTTATATATATATATATATATATATATATATATATATATATATATATATATATATATATATATATATATATATATATGTATATATCTGGGATGTAACGAAATTTGTAAACACGTTGGGGTCGCAATTCGGCTTCGATTTTCACCTCATTTTCAGGGTAGGTGTAATCGGCAAATATCTCAGCTAAGTTCGATAACCAGCCAAATTGGTCGAGTGAAACCAAAAGTGCCGGTCATTTCGGAGGAAAATCCGTGATTTCTGTTGTGACCAAATTATTATTTGGACGAAATATAGAGGTTTATTGAACTGTGTGATGTAACTGACAATAAAAAATCCAACGTTGAATCGTCTAAAACGAAATGGCGGCCGCTCAAAAGCCGAAAAACGTACAAACATTTGTTATTGAAAAGGTTTCAGTTTTTTTCCGAATGCTTTATATCCATCAGATCAATCCAAAATAATATGGCGTAAGTTTTCTTTTTAACAACAATGGTTTTAACTTCGCTTCATCCGTGAGAGATTTCCCGAAGGAAATCTAAACCAACCTCTCATCGGCTAAAGGCTTCAAGATGCGCATCAACGAACTGCACTTCTAAGCGCTACCCGTTAAGGTTCTCATAGTCTACAACGAGATGGCTGCTTGGCCAGCTAGTTCAGAGAGAAATTTCGGTCGTGAGTCTTGATGCGAGTAGACTACGCTCGAATACATTTTTTCACCCACTGCCTCAAATTGCCCGTGTAAACCGCTTTCAAAAATTTTAAGAAGGAAAATTCCGACATTGCCGTACTGTAGTTTCCAACAATACAAAGATAGAGCGATGCAAATTATAAGTGGATATCAAGACCTTATTTTTCAATTAATTAAACCATTAAATATCTCTATTTTGTTTACTTTCTTTGTAAAAATTACACTCTTTCAATCCTGAATACAAGATTATAACGAACCTCGATCCCTGGTGAAGAAAATTTGCAACCCGCAGCTAGTGTGGTCTTACCGCCAAAAGCAACCCAAGAAATAACAATCGTTCCACTGGTTTTAGCGCGAGAAATGTCTTAAGTTCACTTGGAACGTTGACAGAGATTGAACTCTTCACCCTAGTGATGTTACATTGTAACTGCAAAAAAAAAAAAAACAGATTGAAGAATATTGAATGGAATTGGTCAGAAGAATCAGCAAACACTCTAGTCCTCAATGTTGTAGATGA
Source organism: Odontomyia ornata (assembly GCA_963969285.1). Taxonomy (NCBI): domain Eukaryota; kingdom Metazoa; phylum Arthropoda; class Insecta; order Diptera; family Stratiomyidae; genus Odontomyia; species Odontomyia ornata. Next base: position 368,291,040 of record OZ017739.1, on the reverse strand, counting down.
GGCACAAATTGTTCTCGTCCTGAAGCTCATCAGTTGGCGGAGCCAATGATGATATTGGGCTCAATGGTTAGAACCCAAGGAACAGGAATGTATTGACGAGTTTCGGACGATCTTGACGATCTTTGCGCATACCGAAAACAACAACATCCATTTCCAATTTATCGTCGCGAACTCAAGCAAAGATATGAATGATTGACGCGATCCGTCCGGTGGAAGGGTTTAAAATACATCACTCAGCTATTAAAACTAGAGGCAATATCTACGCAGGTTGAGAAAAAATTAACCAAAAGCTCGAAGTTACACCGGGAAAACGAATTACTTCGGCTTTAATATCTAGCGCTTACATCATTCCTACCAACAGTCGCGATTGTCATACCTGACATCCGTTCTGCTCTGCAGTGTGTTTATTACAGTGGTGTTGAGCAATTATTCTTCCCAGCGAATCTGCACGATTATTCTATTGCACTATATATTTATTTTATTTGGTATATACGTATTTCGGCTGCTACATGCGGGCTTCACCAGCACACTAACTATGTATTTAACAATTTTTATTTCTCTTCAATACCATTTACATTTTGGTTTTTATTATTTTATTACTACAACGGTGCACTGCGACAACTTCTGGATGAAATAAAGAAATATAAAATCAACATCCGTAAGCTTGGAGTGGCCTTCATTGTTGAGAGCACATTTAAACAAATTACCACCGGCTTCAAGCTCGTTAACGAAAAGCTCTGTGTGATTCGTATCAAGATCAATTTTCTTAATGCCTGACTGTTCAACTGTCATGCGCCTACAGAAGACAAGGAAGAAGCAATCAAGGACGAATTTTACAGCACCCTAGAACTCAATGTCAGTGCATTGCCGTCAAACGATATTAAAATTATTCTGGGTGACTTCAATGCAAACATCAGACGAGAAACGACACATAGAGGACCACCTGGAGAATACAGTCTCCATGCAGGGACCAGCGGCAACGGACAACGGCTGATAGAGTTCGCTACAAGCTTGTAAAGGCCAAATTCCGATGCCGCATTTCAAAGAGCTGTAAACAAAGAGCATCAGTTACTTCAAAGTAACAGATAAACAAGCTAAATGATAGCTCTGGAACGTCCACATACTCGTACATGTCATCGCTGAAAAATCGCATCAACATATCCTCGCAGATGGGACAAAGTATTGATGATATCAAGACCATGTGGATCACAGTAAGAGATTCAGTAACAGAAGCAGCCGAGGAGGTCTTCGGGAACCAGCCAAAGAAAAGTAGGAACGACTGGTATGACGGAGAATGCAACAAAGCGCTTAAAACAAGGAACCAGGCGCACAAAGAATACATCCAGCGACCAACTCGGGCCAAAGAATAATAATATATAAAATCTTCGACGTCAAGCTTAAGAAATGTGCCGAAGAAATATACTTAACTTTGGCACCCCAACAAAACTAGTCCGCATGGTCGTCACAATACTAAACTCAGAGTCCCAGATCAAGGTAAACGATCAACTAACGGACAGCTTTATAATGGAATCAGGCTTAAAACAAGGGGATAAACTTGTCCCAATGCTCTTTAATATTGCGCTGGAACCAGTCATCAGGAAGACATCAGCTGAAACCAAGGGTGCACTTAGTTCCAGTCCACAGAATTGGTAATATATGCTGATGACGTCAATATTATGGCACGTTCAATTTTAGGTGGCAAAGGAGCGTTTCTGAGTCTAGAATCTGAAGCCAACCGAATTGGCCTACGAGTCAATGAAACTAAAACTAAACTCATGACTCAAACGAGGAGGGAAATTGCAGTCCGACAAAACTTGACCGTAGGTGGCTACAACCATGAAAGTGTGGATAACTTTATCTACCTCGCAGCCAATCTGAGTAGAAGAGGTACCAAAAAGGATGAGATTGTATGCCGCATAAACGGCTCAAATAAAGCATATTACTCGGTACTTCTGATTCTAAGGTCCAGAGTGGTGCACAGGCAAAATAAGCTCCGCATTTACAAAAGACTAGTTTAACCCTTCCTGCTATACGAAAGTGAAACGTGGACCATGACGAGCGAATTCGAAAAGGTAGTGGACGTATTTGAATGCAAAGTGCTTCGGAAAATCTACGGCCCAGTGAAACAAGGAACAGAGTGGAGACTACGTTACAGCGTCGAGTTGTATGAACTTTTTGACGATCCACCTGTTTCTTCTTGCGTAAAGATACGCAAATTGGAATAGGCGGGCCATGTAGAAAGAATTGAGCCGAATCGCCTGAAGTAGCTTTATCAGCCGTTGCCCTGATTTGCCCAGAGAAATATCTTCGAGTTTTGATTCAACCAGTACTTCCCCAATACTGATTGTCCTTGCCTTGGGGATTCCCTTCTTTGGCAGGATGACCACTACAGTTTTCTCCAGTTTTTTTGGGTTGGTGTTGTCATTCCTACTCGCCTTCGAACGCCGATTATTTATGCCTCTGTGATTTTGTTCTTCTTGAATAAGGACTAGATATACCCCGGTGTTACTCGGAGATTTAAAAGACTGGAAAGTGTTTAATGCCCAATACGATATGCATTTGGTGATCTTGTAAGGTTTTATAGGAATTACTTCGATAAAAGTTTTTAGGAATCTCGATCTAACGTTTTACTTCATTGAATTACTGGTATCGATAAAAGCAATTGATTGACCTCGACTTTTTATTCTTTCCAGACTTTCTACATCTGAGCGACGCAACAAATTATTTGCACCATTAATAGTATCAGAACAGATTACAGCGACTGATGCAAATTCAGACCTTAATAAAAACCATGACTATGGAAAGTCGTTTGCTTCACCGCAGAACCTCCAGGAACATGAAAGCGCACATTTTAATCCTAACTCAGATTATTCTGTACTTTGCAACAACGCATCCGCATTCTTGCAAGATGCAAAGCCTCAAAGGCTTTATCATTCCAATACACTAAAACATAAATGCGGTGAATGTGGAAAGTTATTTTCAAGCGTTCATACATTGAAGGCTCATCAAATTATACATTCAAATCCAAATATGCTGAAGTATGAGATATGCAACAAATCATTTTCACGACCATCTGGTTTAAATGAACATGACAAATTTTATCATACAAGCCCAGAAATGAATCAAAAACATACATGCGAGGAATCCGGAAAATCATTTTCAAGGGCTCTAAGTTTGAAAGATCATGTAGCTCTTCATACCAATCCTGATTTATTCAAATGTGATATCTGTGGAAAGTCGTTCAAAACTACCGCTACATACAAATATCATCAAAGTACACATTCGAATCCTAATAAATTTACCTGTGAGATATGCAACAAATCGTTCACGTTATCCAGGTCTTTTAGAGCACATAAAGCTGTGCATGCTAATCCAGACCTATTTAAATGCAAGGAATGCGGAAAGTCATTTTCAAGAGCTCAGACATTGAAGACTCATCGAGTTCTTCATTCCAATCCTGACTTAAGTAAGTGCGATATATCTGAAAAGACTTTCAGTCATGATCATGCGGCACATTCGAATCTCGATGCATCCAAGAGTGAAATCTGCAACAAATCATTTACAACGTTAACAGATTTGAACCACCATAGAGCCTTGCATGCCAATCCAGATTTACATAAATGCAACGAATGTGGTTCATCATTTAGGTTGGCTCGGTCATTAAGAGATCACCTTGCTTTCCATTCTAATCCTGATTCGTTCAAGTGTGATTTATGTGGAAGATCATTCAAAACAGTTAATACCTTAAGGCAACATAAAAAGGGTCACTCAAATGCCAATATGCTGGAGTGTGAGATATGCAATAAATCATTCACGCTCCCATATTATGTGAAATTACATAAAGCTGCAATGCATACCAATGCAGGAGTATGTAAATGCAGTGAATGCGGGAAATCATTTAGGAGGGCTCGAAATTTGAAGCAGCATATGGCGGTACATTCTAATCCCGATTTATTTAAGTGCGATTTATGTGGAAAATCATTCGCAACAGCTCGAACCTTAAGACAACATAAAATTGGTCACTCAAATCCCAATATACTGAAGTGTGAGATATGCAGCAAATCATTTACGCTTCCATATAATTTGAAATTACATAAAGCTGTTATGCATACCAATGCAGGAGTATGTAAATGCAGTGAATGCGGGAAATCATTCAGATGGGCTCAAGCTTTGAAGCGGCATATGGCTCTACATTCTAATCCCGATTTATTTAAGTGCGATTTATGTGGAAAGTCATTTAGCAAAGCTTTTACATTAAGACAACATAAAACAATCCATTCAAATGCCAGTACATAAGATCTAGTGTGAGTCATTTGCGATGTTAATGGTTTTCAAATATCGATAAAGCTTTCCATGTCAATCTTAGATTATAGGGTTTCAGAAAAGGGTATGGCCAAAATGAACGTGAAGTAGAAGGCATAAAGTAAAAGCTCTTACTATCGCACATGACCACATCTAGGTTGACTTTTTACGCAAATTGATAGGGTGGTGTGAGAAATCACGGAATTCGATGTTTTGACTGGGTTTTGAAAAGGATATGAGCATTGAAAACCGGATGTTTCGTGGAGAATATACTAGTGCATCTTGTAAAGTGAAAACTGTCTCAATTTGTACGTCCGTTCAATTTTAAATGCTGCGAAAGCTAAATTAATAATAGTTTGCTTACTACTTAAAGCTTGGCTGTCAGTGGAAAGAACCTACGTACAGTTTTATTTAGTTTGTCCAAAGATGAAATGGCAATTCGACTGATGTTTATAATTAAATTCCTGATTTAGTGTAGTTTTCTAAGCAATAATGGAAATGGAATTGTTTGAAAGCAAATATGTCTGATGACAACTAATGATAATTGTTTTATAGATGATATTAATTTTTCCTAAATATAGATGGTACAAAATATAATTTTACTTTTATCTATAGCAAGATTCAATTTTGCTCCAATAATTTATAATCGAATGTCAGTTAGTTGCATACACGTAAGAAAGAGAAGAACTGAGAGAATACCGGAGCTTGTAATAACTATGCCGGCATATGTTCTCGTCCTTTTGATATTCATTTTTTGGCTGAAAAAAAGCAAAGGATATATGGTGGCGATAGTACTTTACAAATCGATATTAATAATCGACTCTGTTAAAATAGTATTATGGCTCAACTTATTGAGTAGAAAGTTCATCTGGTGATTCAATTAAATTTAATAGTCAACAGAGAGAATAAAGTACGAGTAAGATCTATTCAAATAGTTTTTTCCATTTATTAATTCTATTGATATTTAGGTGACAAGTGTTCGAAGATTTTGTTAAAAGTCTCAGAAGCTTTCCAGACAAAAATCACCATTAAACCGTGGCTAACAAATATGACATCTAAATAAGAAATGTTAAAATTTAAAATCCATGCTTATTTAGGAGGGAACATACAAATTATAAAAAAGATAGCAGAAGATTCAGTGGAAGTAGGTATAGAAGTGTCCGTACAGGACTGCAGCGATGGTCTGCTGCCTCGGCGGAAGAGGATGGTAATATCCGCCGAGATTGGCCTTGTCTGGGGACGCGTGAATGCGCTGGCAGGGGCGGGTTCATTCCCCCAGCACAAGGACCCACTACAAAAGAATTTCGCTTTCACGAATTCTCGGGTCACAGAAACAATCGACCGAAGTCGAAAAATGGAGGTAACTAGCTAAGGGTTGCCAAGATCTTTGAAAAACAAAATGTGCCGCGCAAAAACAGTCGGACTTGCGGAGACCACAAATAAGAGTAGGGCATCCGGATGGATGTGGTGCCCCCTCGCACCCTCCCAACCGGATCAAGATCCAAACGTAGATGTGGCCATATATTTCACTTTTGAGTGGAAAACTCATACAAACATAATTTAACATCAAAAGAGAAATATAGACGTGACCGATTTATGTTATAGATATATATACCATAAAAGGGCGCGCGAGGGGAAGGCCACTCTGCCCGGTAAGAGCCCGATGGCTAGCTCATTTTATCCGAAAAGCCTGCCACCGGTACGGGTCCTATACCCGGTCAGATTCTATGAAATAGAAAGACCGAGTTTTTCTTTCTTTTAGGTATTCATTTTTTTCTCTTGTGTTGATATAAAAATAATTTAAAATTTCATTGACTAAATTAGAATATGACAATAATATAATAATTTTAGATTTCGTTAACTAAATTATAATAAATCCTCTTTACATTTACTTTAAATGCGAGGTGGCGTGTTTCCATTTAAAAAAATTTGAATTAAACGAAATGGCATCTCAATTAAGTTAAATTCAATTGTATTCGAAAAAACATAGGTAGCGTACATACGATTAAAAAAATATAAAATGTGAAAATGACAAAAACAGCCAAGACTTCAAAAGTTTAAATGCAATGAAGGGTACTTATCCAATCCTCCTCCGACGAGCGTTCGTGTTTGGGGCGGGTAAGGGCCCTTATTTGTACTGATGCCTCGATCTTTTAAATGCGATTAGAAATTAAACCTAAACACTTGGAATTCGCAGAATAATAATTTAAAAATAGAATAAACATTACGCCTATGATCGTTTCAAAATGCTTGTGAGCGATGTTTTAAGGAACATAAATGACATTTACAACTACTTTCACTGCAAAGTTTCGCTTGTAAAACAGTATTTTGCTTTTGTTGTTTCATTAGCATCTATGAAACCGATGTTGTGTCACGACATAGCCATTGAAAAATGTGTTCGCGTTTCGACCGACATATGGCTTTTTATAGATTTCTTGTCCGTTTGCTGGGCTTTTCAAAATTCAACGTAGGTTTCGGATTTAAGATATCCGGTAACGTGTTATGCTCTTTCACGGTACTGATTTTATTAAAGGTATCAAATTCCTTTACTGAAAATTTTCGTTTGCTTTGTCTTGGTGTATTGACAAGCGGTTATTTACTGGAGTACTGTGAGCACTGGGGAGTCTTCCATATCCAGTGCAAAGACCAATTCGTCAAATTAGTAGAAAACGATTACTGACTATAGCTCTACGATTGCTCGAGGTTGTAGGCTGTCAGCGTTGACATTTAATTAAATGATGGACATACTAGATGGCAAATTATAATTAAAATCTTTTTTGCATTAGCTTCACTTTACTTCAAACAAAAGGTTATTGTCTATCACGCTTCTTGAAGATGCATTGTTTCTCGAGGTCCCTCTCAATATTAAAAAAAATAATTTGTGTTTTCAGGGCATCAATCACAAAAACTATCGCTTCAATACGTTGTGATAAGCGGTGCAACAAATTTGAATAAGTCGATAACCAGTGCGATTGAATTATGTTTTACTCTGCATTTTTTTTTATTCCGTTCACAAGCTTTGAATTGATGTTGGTGTAAATCGAGAACAGTTAAATTATCGCCGCAAAAATTTTAATTTCTTCAGATTTTCCCCACGAAAATTTAAAGAGTTTCCGCAGTCAGGAAACTCAAACATCACCAGAAATCGAAAAAACATATCTCTCCCCGGCTCGGATTAACCAGAAAGCCAAAAATGCCCAGCGCACCGCAAGACGAAACATCCGCCAATTCGATAGCGCCAGAACGTGTCTCGTTTGTTGCTTAAACCCGACTCTATGACTCTTTCAAACTGCTGTAATCTTGAACTATAAATTCTTCTTTTCATACAGACGAGCAAGGAACACAATCACACTAATCGTGGACCGCACACAAGTTCCAAAGGCGACTTGAGTTTTCCGAATTTGAGTCGAATTGCCATAAAAGTTCGATTTGTCTACGCGAAATTTAATCACGAGTTGTATTTTTGAAAGCTATTCCGTGGTACGATACGACTTAAAATTTTATATTTTTCATTTAGTTTTCAATGATTTGCTCTGAATACTATACACTCGTTTGATGTTAATAACACGTAAGGTTCTCGCGAATTCTTTTTATTTCGATGGGTTAAAATCTACTCGATAAGAAAAAACGCTGATGCAACTCCAAATTCAAATTGAAGCAATTTCTTTACTCGCGGCGTCCACGCTGGTTGGCGATTTCAAGCAGACTCTCCGTATTTATTGGGCACGTTGAATTCTTTTGCCCTGTCTAAAAACTCGACTGGCGGCCCATTCCTGTCTTCAATTGCATTTTCCCGTTACCCATGCAATTGCTTCTCAATTTTCTACTTGACTTTCAGCCATGCGAAGATTCAAATATGCAAGACCCCTTCGCCCGTAAGCCTTGCCATATTGTGGGGGAAGTAGGTGACGATGGTTGTTTGGTAACAATCGGTTGCTGAGAAACTACAGGTAAGTTTTGAATGGGATTCGCGTTTCTACCACTTTGAGGTCGCTACAATCGTGCCTGTAAATTCAATTTTTCCGGCATCAATTTTTCATATTTTGCGATAATATTGCACGTGAAGCAATATGTGTTGTATTCGGATCTGCTTTTGCATTCAAACGATTTCGCAGATCTGTTGTCATTTGGGTGGTGTGATCACTTTTCTGTGATTTTTGCTTCGCTTGCAATTTCTCACGCAAATTATTTGTAGATTGTCTAGTATTGAATTGTGTGGTTGGATTCAACTTGTTTTGCTTGTCTGATTTATTGTTTGGTTTCACGGTTACGACTGAACCAGCCATTTGACCATTAGGTCGTACGAGATTATTATTATTGGCACCATTTGATTTCATATTGTTAAATCTCAAACTACTCTTTTTCGGGGATGTGGTCGCGAGATTTTGATACACGTTTTTGGAGAATGAACTTTTATTCCACCTTTGATCAGTGATTTCTGGATTACGTACCTAACTGGTGTTTGAATGCCGAATCTGAAAGCCTTTTCGATTTGATTTCATTCGAGTCCGATTGGGATGCCATTGTTATGGCTTTTGTCGTATTTCAGCCGTTGGGAAAAGCCAATACTGATTTTGTGCGATTGTGGACAGTAGATATATTGCTAAATAGAGGACAATTCTCTCACCCAAAACTTTTTTTTTCTTTTCTTAAGTTTTATTTTCTCTTACATTAAATACATGTACCCATATATACCCATAAATATCTCCTTTGATAATTTTACAGATTTTTTAGTTCACGGGTATCCATTCGCGAGGGAGGAAACACATTTTTCATATATTTTCCCCCCTGTGCCCCCACTGAAGCAAAAACTGTCAGTTTAAGAACTGTTTTGAAAAGCTCTCATAGAGAACTTTCAGTTGATACTCATATCGGCTACCTTTGATGAAATTTTTTGTCAGGGGCCACTCCTCTGTACTGTAATCATCGATTCATGGCCTATTTTTTCGAATCCTAGAATGGTTACAAAGCCCTTTTGCTAGGAGCTCTCTCCTGCCTTTTCGACTTGTGTCAATTGTATGTACTCACCTTCATGATACCCATCACTCCTGAAATTTTCAAGCAAATCCTAGCAAAGCTGTAGTGTCTAAGTCGGTAAAAAGCGCATTTGGCTCCATAGCCATATGTTTCCATAGTAATATAGGGCATATTGTTCCATAGTAATACAGGAAAATTCAAATCCCTATAACTTCGTTAAATACCATTAGATCATTATGAAACTTTCAGAAAAGATCAATCTTATTAATAGTCATCTGTTTGCTAAGTTTTATTGAATTTAAGGGTACCGTTTAGATTTTATTCAAGATAACATAAGATCGATAAATCATAGTATTACTAACAAAATTGAGTGAATTTCGACTTCTCATTTATTTGTTGTTGTTGTACTTATTAAGGCCTACATTCATGTTTTTTGTCAGATTCTTCGGATTGAAGGTGTTCAATCGCGAGGGGGGGGGGGGTACGCGAAAAGTTCGAACATTTCCCCTTCCCCTACCCCCCATCGGTACTCATAAGCCAATTTTAAGACTTGTTTTGAAAAGATCTCATTGAGACCTTTCCAACGACACCCTACTCGACTACCAATGGTGAAAAAGAGACCCCCCTTTAACCCCTTTGAAAAATTTTTCCACCCTTGAAGTTTCAAGAAGTCACCACGTCTGACCTTTCCACAAAGTTTCATGGCTGTAGCCACTATAGTTTCGGAGAAAAAGTGCTGTGACATACAGACGGAGGAACGGACGGACTGACGGACACAGGTCGTGATTTCAATAGGGTTTTGTATTTTAGTACAAAACCCTAAAAATGTGTCGGCTAGTGAAATATTTCGTGCTTATATAAATTTATTTTACGTGACAAAAATATTTTCAATGTTTCATGAATAGTACCCATAAGAAAATCGAATTCCATTTATAAGCAAGTTGGGTAGACAGACCTATGCTCATGTCAGAAGGGTTTTGTACTCAACTTACAAAATACCGTAACCAGCAACGAAAAAAAATTACGAAACACGTCATGCTCGAGGATCATACTATTATTAACTAAGTTGAAAGAATTTTTTAATTCTGAGGTATTTGTTAAAATTATACCCATAAATATGTCGCTTGATAATTTTTTCAGATTTTTTTAGATCACGGGTGTCCATTCGCGAGGGAGAAAACACATTTTTCATGTATTTCCCCCCCCCCCTCTGTGCCCCCACTGAAGCAAAAACTGTCAGTTTAAGAACTGTTTTGAAAAGCTCTCATAGAGAACTTTCATTTGATACTCATATCGGCTACCTTTCATAAAATTTTTTTCAGGGGCCACTCCTCTGTACTGTAAGCATCGATTCATGGCCTATTTTTTCGAATCCTAGAATGGCTACAAAGCTCTTTTGCTAGGAGCTCTCTCCTGCCTCTTCGACTTGTTTCAATTGTATGTAGTCATCCTCATGATATCTATCATTCCTGAAACTTTCATGCAAATCGTAGCAAAGCTGTAGTGTCTAAGTCGGTAAAAAGCGCATATGGCTCCATAGCCATATGTTTCCATAGTAATACAGGGCACATTGTTCCATAGTAATACAGGAAAATTCAAATCGCTATAACTTCGTTAAATACTGATCGATCTTTATGAAACTTTCAGAAAAGATCAATCTTATAAAAAGTCATCTGCTTGCTAAATTTTATTGAATTTAAGGGTACCATTTAGATTCTATTCAAGAAAACATAAAATCGATAAATCATACTATTACTAACAAAGTTGAGTGAATTTCGACTTCTCATGTATTTGTTGTTGTTGTACTTATTAAGGCCTACATTCATGATTTTTTTCAGGTTTTTCGGATGGAAGGTGTCCAATCGCGAGGGGGGGGTACGCGAAAAGTTCGTACATTTCCCCTTCCCCTGCCCCCCTCGGTACTCATAAGGCAATTTTAAGACCCGTTTTCAAAAGATCTCATTGAGACCTTTCCAATGACACCCAACTCGACTACCATTGGTTAAAATTTTTTTTTTTTAGGGGTCAACTCCCTATATGGGGAGACCCCCCTTAAACCCCTTCGAAAAATTTTTTCATCCTTCAACTTTCAAGAGGTCACCACTTCTGACCTTTCCACAAAGTTTCATGGCTGTAGCCTCTATAGTTTCGGAGAAAAAGTGCTGTGACATACAGACGGACGGACGGACGGACAGACGGACAGATGGACACAGGTCGTGATTGCAATAGGGTTTTGTATTTTAGTACAAAACCCTAATTATTGTAAAATTTACATAATATTATTTGGGATGAATTATTTTGCCAGAAAGTACTCGTACGCGGGAAATTTCAGGGTGTGTGAAAATACTTTGGTTTATGTGGTAGCTAACATTGAAATTTCCTGCAATGCATTTTTATTGTTTAATTAATTAACGCCCGTTACTTGATCTTAGGTGGATTTGAAATATTTTATGAATAGGCAGTTCCTGGGTTGACGTTCATCATGTCCGTTCTTTTACTCCATTTGCTATGTATGACGAGTAGAACAATGCCTAGGGGAAGGCAGATGCTTCTGAACACAATATAGGCAATACCCAAGAATGGATTTTTCCCGCCCAACAGAGAAATTGTTGATAATACCATCTTTTTACGTCTATCAAAGTCAGATACGGAATACGTATAGTTGACTTTTAACGTATAATTTCCTTTATAAAGACCTTCCTCGAATCACTTTCTTGAGTGATCTATGCGGTGATACAATTTTCGGAAACTGGGTAGCGCTACTGTACGCATACCAACGATGAGATCTTCATTCTGAAAACCATTGTTATCTGGATTACTTAGATCTAATGGCCAAAGAGGTTTTTCCCATGCTTTTGGTTGAGCGAAGCCTTCCAAAACTTTTGTGAAATTTCCTGGAGGATTCCGGAACTTCACTTGCTTATCAGAAGGTCATGCGATTCCTGTGTTTAGCAAACCAACCTCGCCACCAGGAGGTCTGATGATTTTTAGGGTATCATTGAAAAGCGAATTTGCAATCGCACCACATGGAGGAATTGGCTCGCCCTTTTCAGTATAAGCAAATGGTATACAATCTGTGGACGGTGTCTTTGAGAGACTTCCCAACAATTGATCATCATCTCTGGATTTTACGAATCGTCGATGATTTTGATAGTAGTTAGTCAGACCATAGTACATATAAACTTTACCCAAAAAGTCTTGTGCCAAAGTGAAATTCTCCTCTTTTGGTTCTGACTTCTCAATAGACTCTTCTGCCTCTTTTCTTTCGGTTAGAATTGTAGAATTACAAGCAATATCTCGTGCAAATCAACTCAGCGAACTAAAGCCCTCACAAAAATCGATAATTGCACGGTGCTACTGCCACTACAATTTTGGGTAGGAGATAGGAAGGTTTTCGAGCAGTTTACTTGTATGACTGCTCGACTACTACAAAGAATTACGTACTGCAATCACACAATCACCTCTAATCATCCCTCGTAATACTAAATACCGCTATGTAGACCCTAACTCATCCACTCCACCCTTTAAAGCCCAACCTAAACTTCACGATCTTAATATTCCTATCCTCAGTGAAACTTAAATCTTATACCGTTATTTGTTAGTTCCTAAAAGGCTATCTACGAGTAAATATGCAACTGTTACTATTCAAACATTAAAAATTGGTGATTGTTAAAGTCTCTGTGTATGTGTGTATGTATTTAGTAAGGGTTTAATCATAATAATAATTTGTAATTTTTCTTTTCATCGCGTTCTACTTAACTTCAACTTTTAGTTACATGCTGCATCTAAAAATCTTTCTCCACTCTGCATGCACCTCGTGTGTGTTTTATGAGTGTGTGAATATATTTTGAGTTGTGATGAAAAATTATTTGCCAAATACACAGATGAAAGTGTATTGTAATTCCAGCTAGTGTATGCTTGTAACATAGGTAAAAGAATTATTCAATGGATCAAAATATACTCCATTCCACTGAAGGAAGAATGTTATACAATACAAGAGATAAACTTAAAATATTGTACATTAAAAAAAAATCACCCATTGTATGGAACAGCCTACGTATTCAAATCAATTTATCGTAATATTTCTAGAAGAGTGAACTACAAAATATAGACATATATAATCTATCTGGATATTAATTAATCGTTGCCTGCTTAGCTTCCATTTTTTCCTTTTCTTGTTTTAATGTTTAATTTCCAATATAAAAGTTTAAAAAATCTACAAACATGGGAATAAACATTCACGGGTACTCATCTCATTCCCTCGTCGAGTGCTCGTTGCGGTAATGCGGCGGCTGAATAACAATTCGCGATTTTGATTTTTTCAATTAGTTTTCTCTTGTCTGCCGAAATGCATTTTTTCGTAATCCATAATTTTTTCTATTGGCTTGCAGTTTTTGACCAAGTATAACAAATTCCAATAAATACATTATGATACTGTAACGTATCTAGTCAATTATTTTGTTTATTTGTATGTATCTGCTATTACAGAGCTACAAGTATAACGGCACTCTTTAACTTGAGTTGAGTTTTTCAATGTCTTGCTTTCCTAGCAATTCTAAATTTAAACAGTGAAACTGCATGATTCTCCAACTCCAAACTGTTAAATGCATAAATTACTGCTTGGAATTGTCTAAGGTTTATCATAATACTTCTACAGTCGCACCTGCACCAATAGAACTTGTTTCGAAAGGTATTGCAACAACGATGCTTCATATCGTGAATATACCTGTAAATATACAATCGCACCAAACATGGCTTTGCACTATTGTTTTTGGAGAGAGATTTCACTTCAAATATGTGCGAAAATAAAGTTCGTTATTTTCTTCGTATGCATGTATTTTTAACCGACTTCCAAAAGTAAGAAGGTTATCAATTCATTGCAAATATTTTTTTTTTGCTTTTTTTTTGTATGTTCACGCATAACTTTTAAACGGAGTTAGATAGAGGAGTCCTGTTTTTGGCAAATGATACGTCTTTTTTCCAGTTAGGTCCCGTTTAAAGGATAAGGAATGCAAGTAACAGTAAAGCACTTTTACCGTTAAAACTAAAAATATTCCGACTTTCACCCCGATTTTTCAGCATAACTGATCGACGCGTGTAAGGATTTTGATTGTAGAGGTTTCAAATGAAAGACAACCTATTGATCTAAAATGTACGGAACAGAATTGTAATCCTTTCAAGGACTCTGTAGATATTAACAGTTAAATATGATACATTGATGTCAAGAAATTGAATTTGAATGATATTTCATACGAAAAGTGCAAGGATTTGTTTGAGATAGCGAGTCCTTTGGAGACGGGTTATAAAAATGATCAGTATCCTTAATTTTCTGCATAAACGGTACATTTTAGTCCATCATTTCTACCAGAAATAACCAATAAATTAATTCTAAGTGTGGCATAAATACAACAGTTAAAGGGAACATTTCAGGATGCTTTTCTCTCCCGCATTCATTCTTTGTTTACCAATGAGCTTGGTATAGGATCCTTCTTACATCCTTAGACATAAACGTTAGATATAGGATTATAAAATTCCCCGAAGAAATAATAAGGATTGAGTGATTGCAAATTATAGATTTGACTCGTTACTTCCCAGTTAATATCATATGTATATTACAACATATTCCCAGAAATCTAAAATTAGTGATTTCCATACTTAAAACCGGCGAGAATCGCAACCTAAAAAGAGATACGTTTTCTACTATAATTGATCATAAATGTACAGATGAAGATGAAAATGCATAGCCGAGTTTTCATAGAACTATATGATATGATTTTCTTGAAATTTTCATGCAAATTAGGTGCCATAGTTAAGTGAAAATGAAGCCGATGGGTATCGAATAAACGTGAACGAATGATGTGGTTAAAAAGAAGGATATTTTTAAGTAAATTTCATGAGATTGATTGCGGAGTGCACTTTATGTTTACATATATAAATACATATGTCTATACACATATATATGTATATATATATATATATATATATATATATATATATATATATATATGTGGGATTGTAATAATAACGATGATGTTGATTCGATAAAAGATATTTATTTAATATAGTGATGCGGACTTGTAAATGAAAACAATATGAATTTAAGAATGATGGGAACGGCTCTCTGCTAAACTGCCTCTCACGACGTCTTCGATACGAATCTTCTTCAACATCCGTCTGCTATGTGTTTGTGCTCGCTAACCAGTTGTTCAATCACCCGTTATCTCGTCTGTGTCGTCTAGCAGGCCACTCGTTCCGGGTTGCCAGCACAGCTCGTTTCCCACATTCGGCCATCCTGAACTTCATCCGTCTCGGATGAAGAACCTTCGTCTTCATAGTCGGCATAACGGCGCCACGGTTTCATGTGGTCAGCACTTGTACTAGTTATCTTCGGACCCTCGGCACTGGCACTGGCTTTGACAACATCGTATCGCCCATTTCTTTTCACCTTCGTAACCTCGTACGGACCCAAAAACTCACTGGCTAGCTTTCTTCCAACAACAAACTGCGTTCTTTTGATAGCGACAAGGTCTCCCACCTTATAGATGTTTTCCGGCTTACGTCTCTTATTGTATTGCTGGCGGTTCTCCTCTTGACTTTTCTGGATGTGTTCTCTGGCTTCGATTCGTCTCTGGTCTCTCTCGGCATTAAAATGTTGCACGTGTAGTTCCTCTATCATCTGTCGAATTTCAGTATGCTCTGCACCCCTGCCTCGTACCCCAAAGAGTAGCTCGAACGGCGTAGTTTTTGTAGCTCTATGGAAACTCGTATTCAGCGCGAATTGCAAACGGTCCACATACTTGAACCATTTCTCAGGATGCTCGATAGCCAGCTTCTTCAAAGCTTGCACTATATTGGCGTTGACTCGTTCAACCTGCCCATTTCCACGCGGCACTCCTGTAGTTGTTATCACATGATGTATGTTTTCCCGGTCACAGAACTCCTTAAAAGCTGCGGACGTAAAGGCAGCTCCATGATCACTGATTAACCGTCTCGGGTTTCCAAAGCTTCTCTGGATCTCGGCGAACTTCCTCAAGACTTCATCGGTAGACAACGTTTTCGTCGGAAACAGCCAAGTGTATTTCGAGAAAGCATCCACAACAACAAAAATATAGCGGTATGACTTACTGGTGGCATCCATCGGCCCCAAGTGATCCACGTGAAGAGTGTCCAATGGTTGATCACCCTTTTCTAGACAATGCAGCAACCCCTCTTGCTTTCCGGCTTTGCGACTTGCTAGGATGCACCGCACACAGTTTTGAATGCAACTCTCCACCTTCTTCTTCAAACTCAAGATGTAGTATTCGTTCTCAATTTGGAATATCGTCTTTCGTACGCCAAAATGACTCCGTTCGTGCACGGTTCGAATGACTTCTGATTCCATCGCTCTTGGTATACATAACAGCTCTCTTCCGGCAACTCCTTTGAACAGCAACGATCCTTTTAACACATAGCCATCGTAATTAGGATTGGATTCCAGCACTTTTCTAATAGCTTCGATATGCGGATCCTTCGCTTGCGCTCGCTCTAACCTGACTATAAATTCATCTCGCATCAAATATATCATCGTGGGAAATCGGCTTAATGCATCAGCGTGCGGGAGGCGACTTCCAGCTCGATGCTCCACTTCAAAGTCAAAATCTTGAATAAACATTACCCATCTCGAGGCTGCTAGTGGCAACTCCTTCTTTTCTATTGTCTGTCTAAAAGCACTGCAATCAGTGACCAGCTTAAAATGGATTCCCAACAGATAGTGTCTAAGTTTCCTGAAAGCCAAATAGACGGCCTTAACTTCCAAATAGTAACTATGAGCACTCTCGTCAGCACTAGTGGTTTTGCTGCTATAATAGTAAACAGGGTGCAACTGTTGATCTTCGCTTCGCTGGAACAACACAGCTCCAAATCCTCTAGCTGAAGCGTCCGTATGCAGCTCTGTTTCTGCTCCTCGTCGATAAATTTGTAACACTGGGCAACTAGTAATAGCAGCTTTCAACTTTGTTACTGCATCTATTTGCGATGAATCCATGCGAAATTGCACTTCTTTCCTTAAAAGGTTTGACAATGGACGAGCAATCATTGCATAATTTAATATGAATTTTCTCAGGTACCCGGTTAATCCCAGGAAGGACTGTACAGCTTTAATATTTTGTGGCAATGGAAATTTTGTTACAGCGCGGACAACCTGCTCGCTTGGCTTGACGGTTCCGTCTGCTATACGGTGTCCCAAAAAGTCAATCTGCCGCTGCAAGAATCGACACTTTTTCCATTTAATCCGAAGCCCGTGCTTCATGCACACTTCCAATACGTACTTCAAGCGCTGTACGCCCTCTCTTTCATCCTTGGCCAGCACTATCACGTCATCCATATATGTTAACACGATCCCCTCGTGAATCAGCGGGTTGAAAATAAAGTTAATGAAACGCAAAAACACAGCTGGCGAGTTACAAAATCCGAACGGCGCGTACATGAACTCAAAATGCCCCTCGTTGGTGATAAATCCCGTATATCCAATACTCGATTCATCGACTGCTACATGAAAGAATCCGTTTTCTAGGTCTATTGTTGTAAACACGCGTGCGCCTTGCAGCTTGTCGATGACGTCCTCTATCAATGGAGTCGGGAAAATTTCTCTAATGACCTTCTTATTCAGATCTCTGTAGTCGACGCAAACTCGCGGCGTACCATCTTTCTTTCTTACGATGACTACTCTACTAGCATATGGCGACGTTGATCGTCGAATAACTCCATCCATCAGCCATTGAGAAATCTGCGACCTGAGTGCCTCTTGCTCAACAAAATCTAGTCGACTAGCCCGATGCACGACTGGCATTTTTTCTTTCAACTCGATATGCATCTTAAACGGTGGTTCCACTACGA
This sequence comes from Odontomyia ornata, assembly GCA_963969285.1. Classification (NCBI taxonomy): domain Eukaryota; kingdom Metazoa; phylum Arthropoda; class Insecta; order Diptera; family Stratiomyidae; genus Odontomyia; species Odontomyia ornata. The sequence continues at coordinate 368,272,887 of OZ017739.1, read as the reverse complement.
CCTGCGGCTTGTATGATTCGATTAATTCTTGCACCTCGTTTTGATATTTAGACGGTACTACTTCTAGCGGCAAACCATCGTCTTCTAATGTTGCAATGGACATAATAACAGCTTCGTCTTCAGCACAACAGTTTTTCAATTCAACACTGTCCCTCTTAATGATTATATCAGCAACGGCAGCAATTCC
>OZ017739.1:368160200-368267700 GCA_963969285.1 Odontomyia ornata | reverse complement strand
TTAAAATTCCATTCGAATTTTTTACCACAGCTGAGAAATCTTTATCAATCTGAAATGTAGAAGAAATAAGTAAGCTTCGATTATCAAATTAAAAAAACCTGATATCTTTTAAATGAAAAATGGACAAATCATTGTGATTATAAATACATCTTACCAAACGATATTCTGTTGGTTTTTTGTATTCAGGCCATTTGCGCAAAATATCTTTCAAAGATATTGCTTCGTTGATCTCGTGAAGACGATATTGCGTACAAGCTTGCCAACAAGCATCAAATTCTTCTTCCGACAAGTTATCAAATTTCAAACTACGAATGCACTGCTCAGCATCCGCTTCCGGGGCTAAGAAGCATAAAGTTACAAGTGAACTGTCCCTTGAAGGTCAAAAACTTACCAAACACTTTCGTTGTGATGTTGTTCTCATTTGATGATTCAATCTTCTTTTTCAGATTGCAGTATTTAACATAAATTTTACCCCGTTTACCTAGCCTATAATATTCTAGTTTTTCGGATGGAAAACGATCAATTATTTCGTTTTCAAGTTTGTAACTAGTTGCAATCGACATATGAATGTCATTTTCGTCGAAATAATTAGCAATAAGATTTATAAGGAGCAACCGGTGTTCGTCCGAAAAAATTGAGTTGGTCTTCGTATAACTTACACAATAGTTGCGCTCTTTTGCTGTCATTCAAAATTGTTGATAAACAAACATAACATCGATCATTCATTTCTGGTGAGCTGCATTCTTTCAACGTATATGGTGATGACCGACAAGACCTTACAGCACTGAATGATTTGAAACTTGCAGCAGGAGAAAATTGAGCCGAATAGTCTTCATATTGATTATCTTGTGAATAAAGTTGAATATTGATTCCTTTGCGCCATGTATTCAAATGATGTTCAAAGAGAATAACTTCCCTCATTGGGTACTTTTCGAGCACTGGTCTTATGTGATGTGGCTGCATAATCTTTAAAATTTCGACATCAATTTTTTCGGCTGAAATATTTAAAAATATGTTTGTAAGATGAAATTAGTTTGGTTTTTCAGTATGCTATAATTACAGATGCTTACCAGTCAATCTTTCAAATAAGTGCTCGAGATTCCAACTTTTCAAAAGAACCTTTAAGTCATTGTTAGCAGACTTTTCCGAGTAATTGCTAGTAGATTGAACTGGTTCTTCTGTCGCTAAATTGATTTGATTTTCCAAAAATATTACAGCTGAAGAAGAGTGTAGCCCATACTCAGTCGGCAAGTTCTCACCTGAACTTATAGCTACATCTTGTTGAAAGTTCATGATGGAATAATCGATGTCAATGCTGTCATTTGTGTTCATCTGTGTTGAACCATCCATTTATGAAAATATTTTGAAACTAAAAAAACCAAACGGTTTACAGCTATGTGAAACATACAAAACAGCACACAGAATATAAAAGGAGAAACTTATGGAACATAATATTCTTTCACGTGAATCATAGATTTGCCCAGAGCCGTCTTTATAAGATTTAATGGTGGTCCCACGATTTGGTCTAAACTAAAAATGGTGAACTCTCCAAGCGAGGCAGGGTCAACTTCAAAAGCCAAAACATGTGGATCATAGTGAATATTTCGCAACTCTTGTGTAAATAGGCAATAGTTTTCCTCTGATTGAATAATGTTGATAATCATAAAAATTGCATAATCTATGTGTTTCCTTGCCACGTAATAACCTTTTTTGAAGGTTTTTTTTTTAAATATTTGCATTTACTAAAATATTTTATTTTTGCTACATCAATGTTCAATTTGCTTTTAATAAGGTTTTGTAAATTACAATCAATTTCATCCTTTTTATTGACATGAAATTTTCTATCGGAGCTCGGTTGATTCATAATTTGACTAGCAAATTTCAATTGAAATTTCTTAGCTAAAGTGAGGCATATAAACTTGCGTGAGGTTGTGACATGTGAATAAAGCTTATATTCTTTGTGTTTTGCTTCAAACTGAAAGCACCAAAACTTTCTTAATGGTCCACATTGTTGTATAATTCGATGATAGTGCGTCAATATATGAAATTTTGGCTTTAGAGTATCGTGGAATAGTTGAATATACTTTTTATTGTGCCATTCAATTTTTTTCTGCAATGCATTTACTGACTCGCTAGTAACTTCAAAACATAGAACTAGATCAATTATGTCTATTAAATTGATAAGAAAACTCCACACTTCATCATCTTCAGGAACAATATCTCCAATCATTAGTGGTAAATAAATGACAAAAGTTAACATTTCTTTTGCAGACATCTTTAAATGCCGTTTGTTTAAATGGGATGGCAATATCTCGTTCGAAATGTTATCTATTTCAATTGGTCCATATTCAAAGGATTGCTTTCGTCTATTTAAGGTTTGCAATGTAAAGTATCCCATTGTTTGAGTTAAATACAATATTATATGACATAAATCATAATGGCATATACCTTCAAATATGTCGTGCATAACATCCACGCTGAAATTTTCAACAACATGAAATGAACGTATTTTATTAAAGCAGCATGAGTCCACAATGCCAGTTTTTTCGGGGATCTTTGCAATGGCGTCTATAGCATAGTTTACTTCATCACGTAACTTTTCTGGATTTTCAATACAAAGTATTTGCCATTCACTCTTTTCAACCTTACAAAATCGGCAAAATGTGCCAGCGAAAGATTTTCTAAAATTTAACAATGATTTGAGTCTAAAATTATCTCCTAAAATATGTGCTAAAATGAAGTGAACATTTCGAGGTGCAGCATTGGCCACTTTAATTTCAATTCCATTCTCTTCAAGATTTATAAGTTCACTCACTAATGGTTGTAAGCATTTATCGTTTCCATACATTTTAAGATCCTTTGATTTTATGACGGCAGCTAAATATATATCATTTTGTGCAAAGCCTAATGGCATACATGGAAATGAATAATAAAAGTTGCACACTGAATGGATTGTCGCATGCGACCCTAGTGCATTATTCAGCTCTAAATCATCTGCATACAGGAAAAATGGTATTAAAATTTTATTCGGATATAACGAACTTTTTTTCTTCCACAATTCGCCTTGAGCAAAATTCGTAAAGCGAGCATCTGTTTTCAAATATGTCATGTAATCTAGCAATTTGTCAAGTAAGTTATCATTCTCAAATGTCATTTGGAACTGCCTTCGCAATGGCAATAATGCACCTTTTACAATTTTATCCTTGTAAATCAATTTTCCTACTTCGTGAGTCACATCAACATCCTCATGAATTATGAACTCTTTAATATCGTTTGCATATCCATTGTTTTTCAAGCATTGGTATAAACGATAATCAGTGGTGCAATCTTTAAAAGGATTTTTACAATTAGAAATTATACTTGTTACTTCATTCAACAAAGAAGCATTTTTTTGTAGTCTGTTATGGCTGAAACGATCAAATATGTCTAACAGTGGTTTTAGAACCAATTTTAATATATCATCTTGAATTTGCGCAACATCTTTTCTTGTAAAGTTATTATTTTCATGAAGAGTCAATGAAAACTTTAAGCAATTATCGTGAAATGACTTCATGTCGGTTTCTAAATCGAAATTGTGTTCTGTTTCATTTTGGTTTGAATTGGGCTGTGTTTCGAAACTGACAATTTCATGTAAATTTTCTATTTGACACGTATGAGTCTCAATTTCGTTGTTCACCAAAGCTGATTTTACCACACTGGAATGAGGATGTTTGTTACGAATGTGCTTTTTATAAGAAGATAGATTTTTGAATAGCTGGAAACATGAACGTATAAAACATCTGTAGGTGCTGTTTGTGGTTAACGCGTGCTTTTTTTTCAAATGATGCACCAATAAATTAACGCCACCAAATTCATTTTTGCAATTAAAACATTGCATTTCCGAAGAAAACTTTTCCACAACCGGCACAGTACAAAATAACCTGCAAAATAGTTTGGTTGCTAAAATTTCACATATGCATTATGTGTTGGGCGCCAAACACACAGCTCGCAGTCTAATGGTCAGAGTTCCGAGTTCTTTGTAATATACATGCCGCGAGAATGCCGCGCGCCACTTCATACAATAGGGAAGAGCTTTGACCTCAGAACACTAGACCGCTGGCAATGTGTTCGGTGCCTCAAAGCTCAAGCTAGTATTTAACTGGCAGATAATTTGCAACTAGGATTCAACGAATTTCTAACATTCAAAAAGCACAATTCTGGTCAAAGATGAGAAAACCGTAAATTTAAATTTTTTCAAAACAGTTTTATTCCACGTGTTTAGCACTATTCGATAATAGCAAAAGGTTGCTCGTTGCTTTCTTTAAAATTTAGCGTAAAAGACCGTGGCATTATACAATAAATCCAAAAACTACGAAATCAAAAGATGACAAAACCGTATAACTTCACTTCTTATTAAAATCTCTAAGTTCACATATCTGGATGATTGTGCTACTACCACAGACTTTTGTTTTAAATTTAATGGAAAAACTCAAGATTTTAAAATAGTACATATAAGTTCACACACACACATACACACACTCACCTGATAATTTTTTAAATCCGCAAACACTTCACTTTCCAAAATTACACTTTTCACGACACTTATGTTGACTCGAACGCGTCCTATCTAGAACTGATGAAAAACTAATATTGTACAACTAAGAACTAACTTTAATGCCCCATTCTCACCAAAATCGATGATCTCGATCATCAAAGAAATTAATTTTCCATTGATTCCATGCAACCTATCATAAAATTTTCTTGGACTGCTATTTCCGATTCGTTTCGATGTATCGTTTCATCGAAAAAATGAAATTTCACATGAATTTTACCAATGGAATTCATGAAATGTGTTAATCAAGTAATGAAAAAAGTCATCAATTTGCGAATTTAAGCATTTTCCTTTGGGAAAAATTGAATGATTTGCAATTTATAATTTCAATGAACCAAAGCATTAAATGGGTTCATTAAAATCAAAATTTGATGATAACATGCATCAAAGAGGTGATATTCTTCATTGATCCAATGAATTTGAGTTAATAAATTCAATTCATTGATTTTGAGCAGGATATTTTTTTCAGTGTAAATATATATATATATATATATATATATATATATATATATATATATATATATATATATATATATATATATATATATAGATATATATGGCTATATGTGTGTATGTGTGTGCTTTTGCCTAAGTATAGCTCCAGTTTGTACCAAAACTAGTACAAAGATTTATTCAGTTGTGTGATAAAGCTCTCAATCAAAAAATCCAAAGTTGAACAATTTAAAACGAAATGCCGGTCGCTCAAAGGTCGAAAAAAGTTGAACGATAAAAAAGCACTTCAGGGTCAGGTCAGAATATAAAAATGGTGGTTAGGCAAAGTTCAAAATTCGAAAATTTCTCACAGCTGCAATTCATATTGGATTATTATGAAATCTAAAATCAAGGTAGACTTAGATGAGATCATGGATTGAATTGGATCGTAGTAGTCTTTGCGTATAGACGTCTTTTAAATCACTCCTGTCAAAAGTTTTCAAAAATTAAATTAATTTTTTAAAAACGTTAGTCCGAAGTTAATTTTTATCGGAAAAAATCTTATATTGTCGAAGTAATCGACTCAGGAAATTTCTATCGAATATTTTTACTTCAATTGGTAACGAAAAACAAATTCACAAAGAAAATTTCGCCGCTGGTATGGAGGAGCCCGACGGCTTCCCACCGTTGGGGCAACCTGGGGAAACGACGAATACGAAACTGGCGACAATCACTAAAAGAAAACATAACGAAGAAAACTCCGTAGATGGAGGGTGCAAGCTGCAAATAATAGCGGATAATCAACAAATGGCCAAATTGCAGAAAGAAAATGATGAACTAAGGCAAGAGATACAGTCTCTCAAGGATCTTTTCAAGCAAGGGATGAAGCCTCAAAAGACGCAGCCACAAAATCAATGGCAACAGGTAACAAAGCCGAAGAAAAGTGCAAAGCAAGTAAATCCAGAGGAAGTTCTAAGTGCTGGTGGCACCAACGAGAGCCGAAATTATTTTGCAGCGCTGGAGAGATTAACCGAAGATATGGAAATCGAAGAAAACATCAGAGGTAATTTTAATCAAGATAATGACGTTAATTTCATTCAATATTTAAAGAACAAAAATAAGGAGAAAAAACCAGCCCGCAGTTCTGCTGGTTCCAATGAAAAAGCTTCCAACAAGACAGAAAAAGTTCCGCCAATCAACGTGTTCGGACAAACCGGGAAAGATATGGTTTGGCTATTGGCAGCCGAAAATAAACTGGCCAATTTCGAAATCAAAAGAGTTAATGCCGAAAAATTAACTATAAGGACACAATCACTGGTTGATTTCAAGTCAGCCAAAGATGCGCCGATTTCTGGGGAGGTTCCACACTTCACCTATACCCCAAAAAGTGAAATGAATCAGACCTTCTTGTTGAAGGGTTTGGACAGCGGAGAGGATACGGTCGATCTTCTTCAGGTGCTCAAGGAGGCTGCACAAGATATTGATTTTGTTTCAGTCAAAGCCTTTGCGACAAGAAGGTCGACCATAGAAAGGAAGAATTTACCACTTTACCTGGTACAAATTGCAAATAAGAGCAGTCCAAGTGCCCTTCAACAAATAAGGTACTTGAATTTCAGAGTGGTGAGGTGGGAACGCCTCGAGAAAAGAGAAGTCAACCAGTGTTACCGGTGTCAAAGATTTGGACATTCGGCTGCCAATTGTGCCATGCACTATCGTTGCGTTAAATGCAAAGGCGTTCATGCTCCCGGTGAGTGCAAATTGGCTCAGACGGAGCCTAAAGAAAAATTATACTGCGTTAACTGCGGTGTTTTTGGTCACCCAGCATCATATCGAGGATGCTCCCGATATCAAGATGCAAAAGTTAAATTTGCTCCAAAGCAAACACAAGTACACCGTAATATCATATCTTCCAACTTCGTCAAGCCCGGAGTATCATTTGCACTCGCCGCTAGAGGACCAGCAGAAAATGCTGGAAATAATGTAAATAATGTAAGTGGCAATAATGAGCTGCTTCTCAAAATCTACCAGCAACTTAATTCTTTATCGGAGAGAATCGACAAACAAGATTCAAAAATTAACTTTGCTTTTCAGCGTTTAGGTCTTTCAAATGCCTAATAATAACTTGTCATCCAGTCATATTCCCATGGATAGAATTCGCCTCATATCGATCAACGTCAACTCTATCGTTGCTATACATCGACGTGATTATCTCCTTGAATTTGTTGTTAAGCAAAAGCCTGACATCTTACTTCTCACTGAAACCCACCTCAATTCATGGCATTCCATGGAATTCAAAGATTTTGCATTCGTAAGAAACGATAGGGTAATAGGTGATGGGGGAGGTGGCACCGGAATATTGGTTAGAAGACCCTATTGTTTCCAAAATATTGAAAAAGTCGAATTCAAAAACTTTGAATTTCTTGAAGTGTCCGTCATCGAAATTTCACTGCCAGGTGGGGATAACCTCTTCGTTATCTCTGCCTATGCAACTGGTCAAAATATTCTCAAGTTCAAGGAAGAACTCAATTCCTTGTTTGAAATACTCGAATTGAACAGGCTGCATAGTTATTATATTTTTGCCGGTGACCTGAATGCCAAGCATACATCATGGCTAAACGCCACCAATAATCCAAGAGGTGTATTCCTGAAATCATGGATAACAGAGAACCAAATTGAATACAGGTGCAACCTATATGGGTCGGAGTTCCCAACATACCCTCGGATAAATTCATATTTGGACCTCTGCATTGCTGACGCAAGACTTGAATTCAGCTTTAATAGTCCTCAACGGAAACTGCAGGTGCTTCCTTACGATAGCGACCATAACGCAATCGTAATGGAAATCAATCATCAAAGGGATGATTTCTTCCTCATTCCAGTTGAACATGAAAACCATCGGCTGAATTTAAAAAAAACAGACTGGGGAAAGTTTCAAAAGAAGTTTAATCGGGAGTACCAGAAGCAATGTCCTCCTTCTGATGATGGCAACGCTTGCTCAATGGTTCCTAATAACAGAAATCTAACTGACGATGAAATAGATCTCTATTTGTCGAAGTTAGAGAAGCTGACGTTGGAAACGATTCAGAAAGTAGTTCCCAAGATTAAACGTCGAAACAATATGGAAGGATATGAAACACCAACCATCGCAAGGTTGAAAAGATTGAAAAGCCTTCTTCTCACACGCGTCAACAATATTTATCGACGATTTTTGGACTACAACCATCCCTCGTTGGCTTTGTTGAAATTACACCTGAAGAATGTCCGGAACTTAATCCGTTCATACTTCAGGAGTGAGGTCAGCAATCAATGGGCGGAAAAACTGAGGGGTATTAGCCCACAGGACCCAGATGGCGTTTTCGCGAAAGTGAATAGCTTATTCCGCAGGAAGTCTCGAGTGAAGGTATCGAATCTTGAAGTCACTAGTGATGAGATAAATCTTCACGATAGAGCTGGTATCGAAATTGATAGTACGACTCCGGATAGAAATGGAAACAGGATTATATGTGATGGATTGCAGAAACTTGCCCTGATTGGAACACATTTAGAATTGGTTCATCTACCAAACCCAGAGAGAAGGAATGAAATATTTTCGGAGGTCGTTGAAGCAAAAGTTTCCGACTTCAAATCAAGCCTGAACGGCCAATCAATTCTTCATTTCAATGAAACATTCACATCTGACCTCATACCGAGCTTGAATCTTATTGATTATTTTGTCAGCTATGAAGACTTGTGTTTCATATTTCGCAGAATAAACAACAAAAAATCATGTGGTACTGACGGTATTCCAAATATAGTTCTCCGACATTTGCCTGAGGTTGCTATTAGGAATTATTGCATATTGTTCAACAACATGTTGAACAATTCATATTTCCCAAATTAGTGGAAAAAGGCTAAGGTATTTCCGATCTTAAAGAAAGGAAAAGAATCTTCATGCCCTAAAAGCTATCGCCCAATCAGCTTGCTGCCTAACATCAGCAAGGTGTTTGAAGTGATACTCAACAGAGCATTAAACGCCCACATTGAGAAATATGAGTTGATGCCGAATTGCCAATTTGGTTTTCGTGCCAGGCATTCGACCATACATGCAATAACGAAAGTAACCTCAGACATCTGTTGGAAACTAAACAACAAAGAATATGTTGGAGCATGTCTCATTGATATGGAGAAAGCCTTCGATACGGTGTGGTTAGATGGACTAGTTTTCAAACTTCTTCAGGACAGGTTCCCCAGACACCTTGTCGCCATGATGTGTAACATGTTATACGGGAAATCGTTTGTTGTAACTGATGGAAATCTGACAACAATGCGCGAGTTCAAGGTCTTGAATGGTCTACAGCAGGTAACAGTTACTGCGCCCCTGCTTTTCTCAATATTCATTCGCATCCTATTGAACAGCTTTGATTTTAATGTCTCGCCAACGCGATCATTGGTAGCGTTTGCTGATGATCTGATCATCTATACGGCAGACCGAAAAGCTACAATAGTTCAGAGCAATCTTCAAAAAATGTTTAATGATGTGCAGCTCTACACCGACAATTGGCGAATGAAAATCAATGCGCAGAAGTGCGAAACAATTTTGTTTCGAACAACGCTGCAGGGGGCCAGTCAAGACCTGAAACGTAATTGGAAGGATTTCCACATTATGGCTGGTGAGGGTAGTTCAGAACGGGTTCCACATAAATCCTGTGTTCGATACCTCGGTGTTTATCTCGATCAGTATCTGTACTACACTGAACATGTCAAAATCATGCTCAGTAAGGCACTAAAAGTAGTCATGGCCCTTCGGCGACTCTTTCATTCCAGATACATTGATCAAAAAGTCAAAGTTATTTGTTACAAGACCCTGGTTAGACCAGTTTTGACATACGGATGCCAGATCTGGTACAACCAGAGTGCTAGTACCATGGAAAGATTAAGAGTTTTCGAAAGGAAATGTCTTCGTGCATGTACTGGTTTGTACAGAAAGCCTGAGACGGATTGGAAGCACTATATATCGAATAGAAAAATTTATCAAACCGCTCAAGTGACAAGAGTCGATATCTTCATATTGAAACTTCTTCGGAATCATATCGCAAGATCTGTAACTGTGAGTGAAAACCCTTGGATTTCACAGCCGTTCCACCCTACAGACGGGTATATTGTGACTTGCCTCACTACTGGCTTCGTTCCTCCAGAAGCATTCGTGTATTTGGACATGAATCGATATATTTTTGATTCTGATGGCGTCCCAATCATATATCACATATACCGACGGGCCACCGATAAGAAGATAAAATATCCTCCGAATCTGAGTTCACGAGACCAACAATTCCAATGGAGATACTCATTTGCTAGATTCGTTGAGGCTGGTCGAGCTGAGATGGAGCAATCTAGGTATTGGTGGCTGAATGACAATGTCTAAATTATTCGTGTTTATTTTCTGTTTTTGTGCTTTTTCTCGTTACTTAGTTTTTTAGATTCATCTCATTATTGCTACATCTAGTGTTGTTGTTTATTTGTATTATAATTTAGGTATAGGTTTCAATATAAGGTAACGTTTTTTTTTGTTTTTTTTTTATTGAACTTATTTAGAATTAGGGTGTAACATATTAGGTATAGGATAAAAGTTCATTTTTGTGTTAGTAGTATAAGTAATTTTTGAATAATGCTGGTTGGTTTTTTCTCCTTTTTCCAATTGAATCGAAAAATATGAAATAATCTTAATTAATTTAAATTTGCAAGTGTATTTTTTTCATTAAATGTGTTTAACTGATAACGTATAAATTTAGAAAGCCATTCGGGCCATTAAGTTTTTTATAGTTTTATTGTTTGGAATTTGCTTTATGTTCTTTTAAAAATTTATAACGATTAGTATTAAATAAAGCGCTTTTGACTTTGACTTTGACTTTGAGATCATGGATTAAATGTACCAGAGTTAAATTCGATTCCTATGAACACTGCATATTTTAGCCGTAGTGGTTTTTGCATTGCAGTAAAAATTTTATATTTTAATATACGAGAACATGATACGATGTATTCAAGAAACTGAGTTTTGAATGGTTTGGAATGAAAAAATTTGCCACCAAAAAGGGTGCAATAAAAAACTTTTAGAAAAAAAAAAGAAAACCGACTTCGGAATGCCCTAAAAAGAAGCGGTGCCAAATCAATTTCCCCATTTCAACATAGATACTTCCAACATCTGCACCATCACAAAAGAATGGGGGAAAATATGATATGGCACCGCTTACAAAAAATTTATTTCATCCTTTTTAGGGCATTCCGAAGTCGGTTTTCTTTTTTTTTCTAAAAGTTTTTTTTGTATTTCTCTTGATTGTCACTCTAGGATTGTTCGTTGTTGGATTACTTGGATGCTTAACTCAATGAGTTCACAAGTGTCTTTTTTTACCCTATGAATCGCATCGTAAAAATGACGTGACAAGTCATATTTTTCAAAGAGATATTTCTTCGCGCACTTTACTTCACATTTATAACTGAAAATGATTTGATGAACTATTCGCTACAACAATTTTAAAATATCACAGTAACTTTTTATTTGGTGCAACCCGAGTTCAATTGAAAAATTTCATTCGCCAATAATCTCCTGCGTTCAAATTATAACAACATGAAGCATGAATTTCTTTCCATCGCTCCCTGAAGAACCAAATGCATTTTCATCAAAGAAAACGATGGTCTGGGCGATAAAACTAGTGTGCGGCAGCAACAAAGGAGAATTTACGGCAACGAAATAGGAAATTTACTTTCTTCCATTGACTCTCGGTTGACTAAGTCGTAGTGATAGTAGGTATAATATATGCCCGTATAGGACTGCAGCGATGGTCTGCTGCCTCGGCGGAAGAGGATGGTAGTAGCCGCCGAGATTGGCCTTGTCTGGGGACGCGTGAATGCGCTGGTAGGCTAGCATTGTGGTGTCGTGGAGCGGGTTCTTTCCCCCAGCACAAGGACCCACTGCAAAAGAATTTCGCATTCACGAATTTCTGGGTCAAAAAAGGTCGACCAAAGTCGAACAAAAAGGAGGTAACCAACTAAAGGTTGGAGATTGCAGACGAAAAAGGGCAAAGTGGACCTGGGGAAGACAGATAGATTTAAGGGGACTTCGTCGTTACCCGACGATTCTTATGGCCTACAAATAAGAGTGGGGCATCCAGATGGAGGTGGTGCCCCCTCGCACCCTCCCAAACGCGTCAAGATCCAAACGTAGACGTGGCCATATACTTCACTTTTGAGTGGAAAACTCATAAAAATATAGTTTGCATGAACTTTCCCATCAAAAAAGAAATATAGGCGTGACCAATTTATGTTATAGAATTATGTGATTGAATCACATAACCCTGTACCATAAAAGGGCACGCGAGCGGAAGACCACTCTACCCGGCAAGAGCCCCTGTTAAGCGACAAAAAACGGTGGAGCGCGCCCGATGGCTAGCCCATATAAGTGGGGAAGCCTGCCATCGATGCGGGTCCTATACCCGGTCAGGTAGAGAGAAAAGAAAAGAACGACGGTTAAGGTTTAACAATTCATTATTTTATTACATGGAATTTCAAGAAAAATATCGATCGAATTGAATATTGTAATTAATTAAATGTACCGTGATTGTTTCAGAGGTAAAAAAATATATAATAATTATAATGGAGTTAATAACTATTTCTTTTTTTATTCCTCGACGTTGTATTGTGTTTCTTAAATGCGTTTTCAATGTGGTTTTCATTTTATTAAATATTCTTTTTCCAGTTTAAATAAATATATTCAAAACATGGTTTATATAAGCAAGGAGTATCTTTGTGTAGTATTTCGAACACTGAACAGAACACTTAGGTATAAGAAACAAATTCAGTGTAAATGCATATAGGAGCCTTAAAAATATGTATATGTGTTTTTTATGTACCAATATTAATTAAAAATGATGAAAGATGACTACTCACCGATATCCTCCCGAGCGCTCGATGATGATGTAGGCGGTGCTAGTAGCGATGAATATAATTAACCCAAGCGCAGTAATATATTTAAAAATTTATTTTCACGCGAGCAAAGTCTCCTTCTAACTTCAAGCTATAAACCAGCACAAAAGAAATTGCATTGTTATTTCTTATAACTTGAATTCAGCATGCCGCACAACAAGAAATATATTCGAATATAAAATAAATTGTTTTTCCGTCGTAGGATGTAAGCGATACGTTTTATATCAATGAAAATAATATTTAAACAGCAATCCAAGTAGCCGTACAAGGATGGTACATATAGGCCAGCTCGTTCTTTAACAAGAAAAGAATGAGAGATTTGGAGTCAAAGTTTATGAATTCTTCTGTGTCAGATCCCAAACACAAAATCGAATTCTATATGGCGGGTGCACTACAGCACCCTGTCGATTTGACTTTTCCAATTGTTTTCCAAACACCTTCACGTGGATCGCAGCGTTCATTAACAGTGCCAGATATAGCACCATTACAAACAACCAAGTGTACAAATTTATGAATTACAGCTCGCTGCTCCTAGATATCGCCTCGCATTTTTTCATATCCACAATATTCATCCAATGATCCGTTCCAATATTATAGATAAACATGAAAACAATTTCCTTGCACTTCCGGTCAGTCCACATATAGCATACAATTTATCTTTCAACGTACATCCACCACACTACGTTCTTTCTAAATTACAATTGAATACTGTCCAATTTATCATAACGTCATATTTCCAACCGAATTCCGCTAATTCACTATCCTTTTCACCATCAATTGCAAAAATTGTATGCGTATAATTAATCGTGACACAACGAAATAGCAATGGTCTCGCAATTTGTTTGACTAATGTTCGCGAATGAACATCAATTCATAGTTCATATCATCTATTCCCAGTGAGAAGGTATAAAGCAGCGAATTACGTCGTCCCTTTAGAATTGTGTTTCGGATATTTTGTTGCGATAAATGTGTGATTGATACGTATTTGCGTAGAATTTGTAGGTCCCCATCACGATTGGCGGTATTGTGTTTAATCCAGCTCATAAGTGCTGTGAAAAGTGTATCCGCATTTGATTGCTTCATTTCTTCGAGAATGGATTCAAGCTCATGCAAGTTTTCATGTTTTCCGGGGACGTAGTTAACAGATATATCCGCACAATATCATTTTGGGGAACGCAGAATGGATTCACTTTTCACACGCAATACGCATTTAATAACTTCCTGGCCCTTCTTTTTTTACAACCCAAAATAAAACGTTCCGATGGCACCTATTCCACTCGATACATGCACCTGCTTTTCCACCCAAAACAATCCCTCGCGAACTTTCCGACGGAAATTCTGTCACGAATCCGTCACTCTCGGGGTGATATTTATTTTTCAAGCGCCACTAGCTGGATATTTAATTTCGAACATTAAACTAATTGTTACTAACATTAACGAAAGACCCGACAAGAAAAGAACTATAAAATCTGTTAAAATGATAGCTCACAACCTGTCCGCCGTGTTTTCGGTTTCGCGATCTCCCGTCAACCTCGCTGCTTCGCGATTTGAAGCCGACTCCCCCACTTGTCGATCCGTCCAAAACTTGTCTTTCTCTTCTCGTATAGCAATTGGTAAAAATTCCATCAGCTGAATTCGATCAGCCTCGTTAGCTTCATTCGGTAATGTAATACAGCGTTGGGGTGCACTAAATCAGTGTTTGCATTTTTAAAATTTAAATGGGCAGATTCAAAATTTTTTTTTTTAGGAAAAATTAGCTGAATTAAAGAAAAACGAAAAAATTCTAAGTAGTAATAAAACTTAAATCTCATGAAGAATATAATTAAAAAAAAGCGTTTAAATTTAATATAGAGGAAAATTGATATAAAGTTACACTTAATAATAAGAAAGAAAACTAGTTTACAAATGACGATAATGAATGGAAATAATGAATTATTTTTCTAAATCTGCCATTAAAATTTTGAATAGGAGATAGGAAGGTTTTCGAGCAGTTTGCTTGTGAAACTGCTCGATTAATACAAAGTCAGTGCAGCGAAACTAGAACGAAATGATAGCCACGGGGCTACTGCTGCTTGCACTTTGAAAATTCCCCTCCACGCAGAAACGCCAACTCACTTTGCAAAGTCTTCGTTCCGCTCCCTCGCTAGTTGTTTGTGGTTGCTGCAGGTCAACGGAGAAAGGCTTCCGGTCAAAATTTGCAATTAAATTGCATCTTTTTGCGCGCATGCGTCTTGACGAACAAACGGGAAGGAATTAACTAAGAAAACGATAGCGGCACGTCACGAAACGGCGAGCGATCAAATAAAATGCAGGCCAACTGGACTGAAACTCGATTAACAACTTTTTCAACTCCAACGCGACCGCGGCACCGGTGAATAACACACAAGTAATACGCTAAACCGCGAATTTTTGTTGATAATTTATAAACCGACAAAGCCACCAAATGGGAAAATTGCACAACCAACAAATCTACTCCACTCAGCCCGGACTCAATCGAAATTTCTTGGTTGCACACATTAATTTTTTTCTATATCTTTTTCTCATCAAAATTGATATTCCCTTAAAAAAACCGTTCAAACGTCAACCCAATTTTTCTTCCCAGTTCACACCTGCAGGAGTGTTTGCCATTTCCACATGCTCCGTCAAACAAAAGCCTTCGTGCTAATAAAGCTGCGAGTGGAGGAAAGATAAAAGAGAGACAAAAGAGAAAATTAGTAAAAAGCGCAAAAACCTCTTACCACACTCCTCAATCTCATCTCTAACATCGACGGACAGCTGCCAACTACTATCGCTAGACATCATCAATCTCTATATCTCTACTACTTTAAGTTCGATAGCAACACATATATATCCAGGGATGAATTGCCGATGGGAGACCCAGTGTCATCAATAATATCAGAAGTATTTTCGCAATCTCTAAAAGAAGTTTTATGCCTTAAATCGTTGAGGAATATAACGTAATATACTGTAAACGATGTGTAGACGACTGCGTCATTATTATTGATTCGCGAGAAAATAAAGAAGACAGACTGACTAGCCTTCGTAAATAGCACCCATCCAAATATCAACTTTACAATTAGAAAACGAAGCGAACGGACAACTTAATTATATGGATTTTGCCGTGACACGGAAACCAAAACGCCTAGGTTACAAAATCTACAGGAAGCCAATCTAAATCCTAATCACACTATCGATCCCCATGCTCCCAACCAACTACTCCAACGAGCTAACAATATTCACAAAATAGCTGGCAATAACGGATATAAACAGTTGATATTAACAAACTCACCACACAATACAAGCGGAAACTGGAACTTAAACTGACTGAAACACCCAAGAACTACCAACAGTGGATCACACTAACATATGTTGGCAAAGAAACCTACAAACTTCATTAAAAAGTACAAACTACAAACTGCATTCAAAAAACTGAAACCAAAACAGAATCATATATCAACTCACGATAATATCGGCATACTCGTATATAAACTGACGCACATGGTACACGCAGGCATGTCAACACAAAAACTATCAACCAGACACAAAAAATATTTACGCTCATACATACATATGTACATAACAAAGCAGACTCTATCTGCGCGATACATTTATAGAATCACATACATGAGCCCGACACAATCGCCAATTCCATGACATTTTTACACAATTAAAACAAAGGACTAAGACTTGAAAAACTTGATCGACTCGAAATATGTAAGCATATAAGGATAGAGGGAAAAATAATTAACGAACAACTTGTGTCCAATTCTGTCGCAATCTTTAGCGTACTAAAAAACACTCTCCAATGAAAACATAATTGAGATGACACAGAACAGACGGATAATCAATCAAACAAAAGACAAAGGACTTAATATCCCCCGACCCCACCTAACTGCCTGCTAAACCCTACCCATTCCTATAAAAAACAAAGCTTCCCTCCATCCACTCCTCAGAACTGAAGATGACTTCAAAGAGTCGAAACGCGTTTTCAATCAGAAGGGTGCAAGGCCTGACGGGAATAAAAAATCAGATAAGATATTGTTTGCGTTGAAAATTAATTATAAGTTTTACGGGAACAAGATTAGTAACAAATCCAATTGTATGGAAGAGCCGGAAAGTAAAAATTAATGTCATCCAGCCATGCACGTAATATCTCATGCATGCCAGATGCACTGCAACAACTACCAAATGAGATGGACCAATATTAGAGCAACATATTGAGGTGCAGGAAACCAACCTAAAGGCAAACGTACGAAATTCTCGCAATTGAAAAGCTAGCCGGGATCCTTCGATATGCTTTTACTTTTAGCACTACATCCCCTTTCGGGCTTTCGCTTAAGATTGTTGGAGTATCTTATTATGTTGATCGTATAAATCACCACTCGAGAACGTGATTTGGTCAATACCACGCTTCGACCATGCATCCGTCCACCCACCTGCGATACATTCTGATTTTATCATCACTGAATTGGATTTTTGTCCGTCCGAAGAATTGCTCAAAAAAAATCTCGTCGCCAACGCAATTCGAACCAGGGACCTTCGGGTTACGTAGCGAACGCTCTAAGTACTGCACTACGCGGACTACATCCTTGGTTATGACGTAGCCTTTAAATTGGACAATAGGCTTACATAGGTTATTACTGACTTCAAGGCAATTAATGAATGGATCTGCCTGGTGTGCCTTAGTCTTTCGACGAATGGTTGGTCACCTCTTATGCTTCCACAGAAAAAAAAGAGGGTGTGCCCAAGGATGATTCTAACAGCACCGTAGAATAAATCGTGGTCAAATTGCCATCAAACGACGTAAGAATCCTGCTACGTGAAAGAGGGAATGTTTTGTTTGGCACAAGCCTGTGGATATGTAATAAAATTGCCTACAAAATATTCCTACTTGAAAACTAAATTAATTAATACATATATATATATATATATATATATATATATATATATATATATATATATATATATATATATATATATATATGTATATATATATATATATATATATATACATATATATATATATATATATATATATATATATATATATATATATATATATATATATATATATCGATATATATATATGTTATGCATAAAAATGTATATATATATATATATATATATATATATATATATATATATATATATATATATATATATATATATGTGTGTGTGTGTGTATGTATGTGTGTGTGTATGTGTATAAATATATATGTATATATATACATATATATATATATATATATATATATATATATATATATATATATATATATATATATATATATATATATATATATATATATGTGTGTGTGTGTGTGTGTGTGTGTGTGTGTGTGTGTATGTGTATATATATATATATGTATATATATATATATATATATATATATATATAAGTATTTGTATATATATATATATATATATATATATATATATATATATGTATTTGTATGTATATATATATATATATATATATATATATATATATATATACAGTGGCTCACAAAAGTCAGCATACAGCATGTAAAAACACGAATATGATACAGTGGAATAAGAGAGGATGCAATGAAAACATAAATGTAGCTTTATTGAAATCCGAACACAGAAAGAAATAAGCCATGAAAACAAAAAAAGTCATCCATCGAAAGTCAGCATACACTACGAGCCATGTTTCGAAAAGAACGAAAATGACCAAAAAACGTGAGGTCAATACTTCGTAGGCCCTCCAGTAGCCTTAATAATAGCTTCTCAACGCCTTTGCATCGAAAAAACGAGATTTCTGAAAATTTCGGGTGGAATATTTATCCAGGCACACAGCTGAGCAGATTTCAGGGTCTCTTTGCAAGTTATAGTTACAGTTACGGCTGGCTCACGAATTCTGCAATCCAATTCCTCCCACAAATTCTCTATAGGGTTTAAATCGGGAGACTGAGGCGGATGGTGTAGCTGGTGAGGGACGTTATACAGCAACCATTCCTTGACACTTCTAGCTGTATGTTCTGGATCATTGTCCTGCTGAAAGATCCAACCGGCTGTCGGCTTAATTTCTTCACTGAAGGTATCAAATTGCCTCGCAATATGTTCTAATACATGTATTAATCCATAGTACCATCAATAATATGTAATTGCCCCACACCTGCGGCTGATATACAACCCTATACGAGGACTGACCCTCCACCGTGTTTCACTGTCTTCTTTGCCAATGCTCCGTTCCACTTCCTCCAGACGTATCCGCGCCCGTCAGAGCCATAAATATTATACTTGCTCTCGTCACTAAATAGAACTTGATTCCAAACACGTTCGTTCTTATTCAGATGCAGGCGAGCGAGCTCAAGTCTCTTCTTTTCATTCACTGGAGAAATGAAACAATAACAAGTCTCTCTCATCTCTCTTACTTAAGGATTTCGGTCTACCTGTTCGTTGTTTATTTTGTATTCTCCCTTCCGTTTCCGTTTTCCGTATGATCGTTTGCACCGTTGTCTACTTCTTCCAACTATTTTAGCAATTTTGCCATACGACTTTCCTTCCAGTCGTTCACTAAGGATAATTTTTCGCACTTCCAAACTTGTTTCCTCTTGATGAGTGCTGTAGGGTCAGTGCTACTGTACGGAGCAGAGGTATCGGGCGACGCTCTCAGCAAGGAGGTATACCGAAAACGTTTGGCATAGGTACAGAGAAGAGGAGCACTGAGAATTGCATCTTCGTATCTAACAGTCTCTGACTCGGCGGTGAGAGTTATTGCAGGCGTGATACCTGTGAGGGAGACGGTTGTCCGCAAGTAGAGAGAGCGCTTGCTCAACGATTGGCAGCAGTTTTGGGTTAATTGCACGAAGGGAAGGTGGACTACGCGCCTAATCCCGAATGTGAGACCGTGGCTAAATCGAAGGCATGGTGAGATTGACTTCTATCTGACCCAGCTTTTGAGCGGGCATGGGTTTTTTTCAGTCTTAACTGCACAAGATCGGTAAGTCACGGTCCCCCGATTGTCGGTTTTGCCCAGGAGAGGAGGAGAATGCCTGTCACACATTTTTTGCGTGTACAAAATAGGTCGGGCTACGAAGGGAACTCTATAGGGAGACGGGAGAGCTCACCCCGGATAATATAGCCGAGGTGATGCTCGAATTGGTTGACGAATGGAACCAGGTGGCACATTCTGCTCGAGCAGTCTTAAAATATAAAACGGACTCACAGCAGCCGGGGCGCTGGGGCTAGGGGATCGCTTTTCTGGCACTTCCTCTTCCCCACTAGGAAAGGGACTCCCAAGCTTGAAGGCGTCTCGCGGCGTAACAAAACGAGACCTGGCCCGAAGTAATGTGCCAAACGGTTCCAGGCTGGGTTCTCAAGTTGACAGGGGAGGTGCTTAGTGGGTAGTCCAGTCGCGCATGGGAGTCCCAGATTCTGTGCATAAATGGCATTCCTCTTAAGTTCGTTTTGCACCGTCTTTTCAATTCCCTTCTAACTTTATATTGCCAATTCTGCATTTTTAAGCGGTGTATGCTGACTTTTGTGAGCAACTATATATATATATATATATATATATATATATATATATATATATATATATATATATATATATGTATATATTTAGGATGTAGTCCGTATGTTCCCATTAATTCTGTGTAAAATAGATTACAATGTCGCTGATATTCCTCTTAATTTCGTTTTTCACCGTCTTTTCATTTCCCTTCTAACTTTATATTGCCAATTCTGCATTTTTAAGCGGTGTATGCTGACTTTTGTGAGCAACTATACATATATATATATATATATATATATATATATATATATATATATATATATATATATATAAATATAAATATATATATATATATATATATATATATAGATATATATACATATATATATATATATATATATATATATATATATACACATACTCAAAAAAGTCTGCGTACACTTGCTGGTCGTAGCAAATATATCAATATAAAAACCTTTGCCATTTGTTTATAACCTAAAATCTTTTCTTTATTATATTCATTAAACTATATGGTATATAAATATGTAACTGATCACTCGTTCGCTGTTTAGAATAACCAAAATAAAAAAGTTTCTTCCAAAAAGTCATGAAAATTCATCCAAAAAAGTCTGCGTACACCTGAAAAAATTTATTCATTTAATTTGAAAACCACTATACTAGCTTTCAGATTTTGAACCTTAATATCTAGTAGCAGAGCCTTTCCTATAAATGACTTCCTTTAGCCTATTTTGCATGGATTGAACAAGTTTTGATGTTTCTTCGGCCGTTATTTTGTTCCACTCGTTCAAAATAACATTTTTTAGTGACTCTGCTAGTTACTCGTATGTCATGCTCTCGAATTTTTCTTTCAAGTAAATCAAACAAATGCTCAATTGGGTTTAAATCTGGTGATTGAGGAGGTGTGCCTAAGAGTTTTGGGACGTTGTAGGCCAACCAAAGCCTATTTATTTCAGCTGTATGTTTGGGGTCATTATCGTGCTGAAAGAAAAATGCGTTCCCCAGCCGCAATTTCTCGGCACTTTGCTTAATATTACTTTTTAAAATATTAAGGTACCCGTATTTATCCATTGTAGATTCTATGAAAACGAGTTGCCTCACTCCACTGGCTGCCATACACCCCCAAACCATAACACCGCCGCCACCATGCTTTACAGTGGGAATCAAATTTTCTTTATTGAATTCTGTCGAGCGTTTTCTCCATACTAATTTGCGTCCTTTTATCCCAAATATACAAAACTTACTTTCGTCCGAAAATAGAACGCTTTCCCAAAATTCTTTTCGCATATTTACATAATTTTTGGCGAATTCCACTCTCTTTCGGCGATTCCGTTCCGATATGAACGGCTTTTTACGTGCGACTCGACCATGGTAACCGCCTTTTCTGAGAATTATGCGCACTGTTTCATCGCTTATTGTTTTATTGTATTTCTTTCTTATATCCTGCGAAATTTGGAACGCGGTTAATCGGGGATTTTGTTTCACAGCATTGATAATACTCCTACGTTCACGTGCTGTAAGTTTGGGAGGACGTCCTGACCGATGCCGTGAAATAATCAAACCGCCTTTTTTGTAATTAGCAACAACCCTTTGGACCGAGGAATGGATTCTCCTAACTAATTTTGCGATTTCACGAAAACTTTTCCCGTTTTCACGCAATTTTACTATGACTTTACGCTCACTAACACTGATTTCCTTATTTTTTACTTCCATATTAAAGAATAGTCTTTTATTCACGCCAAACACATAGACAATTTTCCAATGAAGTACTGTCACGCAGAACAATGAAAAAATGAAGGCATCAACATTGCACATTTCGGGGAATCCCCAAATTTTGTGATGTGTACGCAGACTTTTTTGGGGCTGCTCACAAACTTCCAAGTATTGAAATTACTATGTACATATACATATGTTCGATAATTTTGAGATTTTTTTAAACAAACCTGCTTCAATACATTTCTTGCAGTTTAGGCTCTTCTATCGAAATGATTAAATCAAGATCACATTATTGATTCATACGATCCCAACATAATTCAGTTTGTACTAATGAGATGTACGCAGACTTTTTTGAGTATGTGTATATATATATTTATATATATATATATATATATATATATATATATATATATATATATATATATATATATATATATATATATATATGCATATATATATTTATGCATATATATATATATATATATATATATACATATATATATATATATATATATATATATATATTTATATATATATATATAGATATATATGTATGTATATATATATATATTCATTTATACTATATATGTATTTTAAAAACATATATATACATATGTATACATCTATATATACATATATATATATACATATATATATATATATATATATATATATATATATATATATATATATATTTGTATATATATATATATATATATATATTTGTATATATATATATATATATATATATATATATATATATATATATATATATATATATATATGCATATAGATATACATATACATGTATATATATATATATATTTATATATACATATATGTATATGTATGACGTCTGTATAAATATAAATATATGTATATATATATATATATATATATATATATATATATATATATATATATACATATATAAAATATATATATATATATATATATATATATATATATATATATATATATATATATATATACATATATTTTATTTATGTATATATATATATATATATATATATATATGTATATATATATATATATATATATATATATATATATATATATATATATATATGTATATATATATATATATATATATATATATATATTTTATATATGTATATATATATATATATGCATATATATATATATATATATATATATATATATATATATATATATATATATATATATATTTATATATATATATTTATATATGAATATATATATTGTAATGATTTTCTACTTTTCAGATCGAACGCGGAACCGACCTCTCATCGGTTCTAGACGTTAAGTCTGAGTAGTGCCAACGGATGGTACCAACAGGTCAACCAATCCGTGCACCGTAACCCATTCACGCGGTGACTGCTTGTCGGCCAGCTAGTTCGGAGAGGATTTCGGTCGCGGGTCTCCGAATGGGTTACGCTCAATTACAATATTTCAGTCACCTGAACATGCCCGTTTTCCAAGCGCGTCAACAATTACTCATCCAGAACGGGAAACCTACGTTACGTTAATTCTGGATGTGATCTCTCCACAGATCTCAAATCAAAAACGCTACAAAATCCTGTAGGCGCGTTACCGAGTCACCGACGCGGTACCGAAAAATATGCTACTCGAAATTAAACCGACGAAAACTACTCTAATGAAATGACGAAACAATCAAAGGTACCGCGTACCGCGCGCGACGCGAAACCGACTTCAGCGGATTTGTCGAAACCCTATCCTCGCGACGGCATACCTACCTTACACTCTCTCTTCCCACTGAAAAAGAACGAGCCTCTGGAAAGGAAAGTCTTGGTTAAGTTTTAGCAATTCATGTTGTTTTTTTTATTCTAACACATTCATTAAAAATAATCAAAGGGAGTTTTAGCACATCAAACACGAAATATTAGTTCTTCGTCTAAATATTAATAAGGAAGGATAAATTCCAAAAACTAACATTAATTTTAATTCGGGATACAATATTACGAATACTCTACTATTCAACTTATCGTCCCATACTGATTACGTTTCAACTAACAGTTTAAAGTTAATTTTATTCACATCCATCCGAAATTACTGTTTCTTTTTTTGCTTTTACTTTTGTAGGCGATGAATATTTATATTTTGGTTACATGTATCCATTACAAATTTCATCTCGGACAAGATTTAGCGTACAGTTTGTTTATTTGTATAAATCTTAAATTATTTTGTAAGATTAAGTCAATTGAATCAATTTGAGTTTAAACTAAATTAATAAATTGCAATGACATTATTTTTTGTAAATAAAATGTCCTTTAACCTAATATCAATGAGTAAGACGTAATAGATTAAATAGGATTTTGATTTGGAAATTGAAATAAAAATTTTAAATAAGTTATTTTGCCAAATATATTATTCATTCTTTTCCACACAAAATGCAAACTAACTATGAAATTGATTTTTGTTTTCTTCAAACATTAAATTAAGTCTTTAGTATTTCAAGCATGGGCTAACAATTGTAATTTTTATTTGTAATTGAGATTTCGCAAGCGTGAATATTTACAGGGTTGAATTGCTAAAAATGGTACTCATTTTATTCTTGTTCTGATCTTTTAAAGAGGAAATAGTTCAAGTTAAAAGCATATGTACTTTTAATTATTCCTTCAAACCAAATTTTAATCTAGAATCAAATCTACGATTGTGACTGTATATGAAGCATCTGTTTCAATTGTGCAGAAATAATTTCACTTTTGAAAATATAGGAATGTAAGGTTGTTTCTTTTTGAGGCAAAGATAATTGTTAATCTCAATACATCATCCAATCTAAAAAGGAAGAGCTAGTCTTGATGATATACTCGTTTATTTGGCGATTAATGCGGGCTGCCTCTTTTTACAAATCTCAACTCTTTAATTCACTTCCAAATGAGTCTATATTATGCAATAGAATAACATTCATTGATTTCTTTCATATTTCTTAGCTTCCGCTTTACATGGTATTGGCTTTATATTTAGCTAATACAAAAAAATTTCGACTGAAGCAGCTCATATATTCTTCCATCTTTCACGTCGCTCTAAAAATCGAGCCATTTAACTGGATCACTTTTTTTTTGAAAATGCTTCATGCAAATGGTTCAACGGAATTTTCCATTGGTAGCAACAAGATGTGAACAAATTGCGTTATGGTCCTCAAGTCCTAAAGATGCACATTCCTGCATTTAGAGTAATTGATTCAATTGAATAACACACTTTCAGACGCTTTTTTTGGCTAGCTCTCGAATTTCAAGTACAAGTCAAGGATAGCTAGAAGATTACTCAACTTGAGAAGCCTATATACTGCAAAATTTTACTGCAAGCGAATGGTTATAAAGCACCACATCACAGCCCCATCAAGCATGATGATCTTTAGTCTTATTTGTCGCTTGAACGAACCAAATCGGAACTATATATTCCTCAATTATGTACCCAGAAAACTGCTTCTTTTAGTAACTCTTGGTGGCTAAGGGGCACAAGAATATACTCGTAAGTATAACCACAGACCTTTAACGTTTCCGCGAGGCATTTAATACAGTTCATTTGTCAGGACATACAACTCTATTCGATGCCACTGAATTTAAAGAGGTTTGCATCGAATTAAACAAACACAGACAAGCAGAAAGAAAGAAAAAGAAAATCAATGAGCCTACTATACATGTAGTCAAACGATTATCTAGAGAGGCCAATAAACAATTATCGTGCATTAAACGTTAACCAAATCATCATGGAAAGCTCTTCACTTGAGTGGCACATTTAGGGAAGGAAAGTGCAGATGATTACTGTCGGAGTAGACCACTGCTTCATATAATAAATAGGCGACTTTAATATAAATCATATGCGATGGTATTACTAATAATTAAATGGGGATGTTAGGACCGTGAAAAGCAATCAACTCAAAGATTATTACAAATTGAAGTGAAGTTCATCCGTAGAATCAGGGCTAGTAGTCATTATCGCTTATTCAAATGTTTACAATCCCCAGTCCACATCTAAAATAAAGCTTTGGTAATATAGAAGATAATGAATCTTTGACAGACGGTGACATCATTTGTAAACTGAAGGTGCGTAAGCTCAAGTTTATCAATTACAACACTGCAACTATTCCTTCAGGTTAACGGATAGTTTGGTTAAAAAAAAAGTGACGTTCCATTTTTATCGGGATCATTTTTTTAGTACCTGTTCGATCCCTCATGTGCCACACTTGTTAGCGCCGCTTGGTAGTTGCTGCGTGCTACGATTTCGACTGCCACGTGGACTTTCCGGGGGACTGGAAGAAGCCGACGCAGGTCCGTCTGGTACGTTATCGAGAGTTCGCCCGTCGTGGGATACCCAGATGGTGCCGCTGGAGGCGCAGCCATCCGCAATCCGGAGTGGTGTCCGGGAGTACCCGGGAACTGTCACGTGCGCAACGGTGCGCGATCGCGATCCGCATTCCCCTAGTTGAAGCTGGTGACTGCCACTCTTCCCGCGTTCAATGGCACCCCGCGCAACAGATGTGTTACGAAGTCGCAATAAAGCGAAAAAGTAATTCGGACGATTGTCCACTTGAGTGGGAACCACTATTTTTTCTTTCTTTTTCATTTTCTTTTTTTTTTAATTATTTTCCCGGCCTCGGAGGTGTTTTTCGAGTCTTATGTTTAAGAAATTGTCTACTCGTAACCTCTCCATGTGGCTGTCAAAATCCACCGCCTGTCACATCGGACAAAACAGCTGTGTGTGGAATGGCACGCCACATGGCGGCAATGTGCCTCTCCATTTGTCGCCAGTGGCATAGTTTTTCGATGGCCACGGTGGAGGGGCATTTCCAGATGGATACGTCTCGAAATGTGTCGGGGTTTGGATTAATTTTATATTTCGAATATTTATATCCACAGATCTAAATATTTGGACAGAAAAGAAATATTTTCTGTGCAACGATATCCGCACGACAGATGAAGTCCGCTGGCACTTCGAGGACATACCCATCTGGCCGGTTGCAAGGGTTCGGGATCGGAATCACTTCGATTCCCGGGCGTAGGCGTCACATTACACATTCCCCCCCCCCCCAAAATCGAAGTAATTACGATCCCGTCTCCTATATAAAAGGTCTTGGTTAGGGCCGTGGCGGGTCGAAGGTCGGTTTCGAGGGATAGGCTACAACCATGTTCGTGAAGACTCGACAATGACTATATAGTAGGGAGTCAGGTGTTATTCGGAGGTCTTCGTCTAGGCAAAGATTGGGGTAAGCCAAGGTTTTTCGTGGGAAATAGTTGCACTTCATCGTCTAAGGTCTTTCGCGTGGTAAATTCCCAGGGTTTTACCAGTCATGTCCGCGATGAGGTATCGGGTGGGGCTTATTACTTGTAGGACTCGACATTTCACGAATTTCTTGTCTAGTTTGGCATTGTAATGTCGGGTGGCATCGCTCTGCCGGAAGTTTCGACGATATATTTCGTCGCCTACCCAAAAGCCAGAAGGATGAGATCGCAAGTTGTACCGCTCCTCTCCCATCCGTCGACTTTCTTCAATCTTCTCCCGCAGTTGCTCTCGCAGAAGTTGGAGGCTTTCGTGCGGTTCCAGAACCAGGATTGGTTCCTCTAGCGATTTCAGTTGCCGCAATAGCCGGTAAGCGCTCCCATGACAGATCATGTACTGGCCGAACACTGCGAAATACGGCGAAATGCCGGTAGTGGCGTGGTACGACGAGCGCAGCGCACTAGTGATGGCAGACAATTTGCGATCCCAGTCCTTCTGATTCGGGTGGACATAGGCGCGAATGGCCGCTATGAGCGTACGATTCAGTCGTTTGGATGCGTTGGCTTGTGGTGAATAGACGGCAGTTCGTTGGTGGATGATGCCCTATTTGGACATTAGGTCTCGGAACTTGCTGGAGGTGAACTGGACCCCATTGTCGGAGACAAGTTTCTCCGGAACTCCAAACATGTGAAAGACTCGGTTCTCCAAGAAGCTGATTATAGGTCCAGTGTGCATGTTACGTAGTGGTTCTATGATAGGGAATTTAGAGAGCTGGTCCAGGACCACGACAGCTCCCGTGTGACCAGAAGCAGATCGAGGGTAAGGACCGATAAGATCAATGTACAAGCGCTGGAACACGCGTTCGGGGACCTCAACTTTACCCATGGGTGGCCGAAGAATGGTGTTGGGCGCTTTAGTGCACTTGCATAGCTCACAAGAGGCTACGTACGCTTTTATCTGTTGTGCCATCTTAGGCCAAAAGAAGCAGGTTTTCAACCGCCTAAGTGTACGACCGTATCCACCGTGCGCACTTGATGGGTGGTCATGGGCCCGTCTGATAAGATCAGTGGTTAATTCTTCGGGCACCCACAACTTTCACTGTTCTTCTTCTTGTATGGGGTCTCCGGATGCGTGTCCCATCCGCTTATAAATAAATCCATCCGTCAACCGCAGTTCAGGAAGCTGGGGCTGTTGATTCTGGATAGTGTGAATCAGTTGTGTGTAGGTTGCTGACTTGAAGGCAGGATGGTCCAAATCGATCAATTGGGGGCTGTCGTCCTCCTGGACCAACTCGGCTCCTTCAGGGGCGAACATTCTGGATAGGGTGTCGGGGACTACATGCTGGCTACCTTCTCGGTGGCGAATTGTGAAGTCAAATGCCTGTAATTTCAGTGCCCACCTGGCCAATCTGCCGTTGAGATCAGTCTGGCTCATTAGCCATTTCAGAGAAGCGTGATCCGTAACGATTTCAAATGTGTGTCCCTCCACATAGGCTCGGAAGCGTTTCACTGCCAACACCGCAGCTAAACATTCCTGCTCGGAGACCGTGTAATTTCGCTGGGCTGGGTTCAGCTTGTGAGACATGAAGGCTATAGGTCTCTCCTCGCCGTCTTGTGCAACCTGGACTAAGACTGCTCCCACCCCATGTTGACTCGCGTCACAATGGATTGAGAACGGTTTGTCAAAGTCCGGGCTGTGCAGTACGGGGGCTGTAGTCAGACTCTTCTTTAGCTCTTCAAAGGCTCGCAAGCTGGGCTCTTCCCAGACGAATTTACGTCCCTTACGCAGCATGTCGGTCAAAGGAGTGGTAATGGTGGCATAGTCACGTACAAAACGCTGGTACCATCCGCATAAGCCTAAGAATCGGCGTAACTGTTTGGTGGTCTTGGGTAGTGGAAAAACGTCAATCGCTTGAGTCTTTTCCGGATCGGTCTTGATGTGGCCATGCCCAATGATTTGACCTAAATACTTCACCTCCGTCATCACGAACTGACTCTTCCTTATGTTGATGGTTAATCTTGCCCTCCGGATGTGTAGAGCCACCTCCTGAAGCAGGTCGATGTGTTCGTCAAAGGTCTCGGGTATAAGCAACAGATCGTCCAAGTAAACGAAAACTTGGTGCCGCAAATGAGGTGGTATCACCTTATCCATAAGGCGCGTCATTGTTTGGGGGGCATTGCACAATCCGAATGGCATGGTCACGAATTGATATAGGGGCCGACCTGGGACTGTGAAGGCTGTTTTCTCCTTTGAACCGGGGTCTAAAGGAATTTGCCAGAAGGCGTCCTTGAGGTCTAAGCTCGTGATGAAGTGGGCTTTAGGCAACCGACTCAAAATGCCTTCAATCAACGGTAGAGGGTATGCGTCCTTGACGGTGACGGCGTTCAAGCGTCTAGCATCTAAGCATAGCCGGACCTTGTTCGGCTTGACAACTAGGGTGACTGGGGAAGCCCACGCGCTCTGTGATTCTTCGATTACGCCTAATGCTAGCATTCGATCCACTTCGGCGTATAACGATTTTTCCTTCGCCGGAGATATGGCAAAATGTCTCTGTTTTATGGGTTTAGCATCCCCCACATCTATAGTGTGGAACACCAGGGCAGTCCGCCCGAGACCTTCTTTCTCATGCGATGGAAAAGCCGATATAGCCGAGTCTAGACGCAGTTGCTGATTTCCATCCAGAGTATGTCGTAGTAAGTTAGTGGGTTGAGATTGGTCAGGAGCTGGGGTGACGGACTCCAGGGTCGTACCGGGAAGTAGTGCCGGGGCCAAGTTAAATTTTCGAACGAAATCCACTCCTAGGTAAAGATTCTGGGTTAACTGAAGTATGATGAAAAATTCCATGGGTTTAGTTACTCCTTTAAAGGTGACATCCGTCATAATTTTTCCCACTACCGAGTGACGAGTTCCGTCCGCCGTGCTTAACCAGGAGGTGAAATGACGGATTTGGTCCGCGTGCCTTGCCAGTACCTCCCCTGCAAACTCGGCAGATATGCAATTCACACTGGCTCCCGTATCGACTAAGCCTGACACTCGTTTTTGCAGGAGGTGTACTGACGCATATGGCCGAACATCATCCCTCAATAATTCGTCTAAGTAAATGTCCTGCAACACTTTCCTCGACTGCCTGACTTTTCTCCAAAAGCCCCGCATCCGACGCGTGGCTCGCTTGCTTCGCGGTGGGACATTTGTGGACAACTCCTCATGGAAGATGCGGTGTCGAGTAGCCAAATAATTCCGCAGCCTGACATGAAAAGGTTTTACATGCCAAGGAACTTTCGCCTCGCTATCATTCCCTTGCGCGTTGGCCTCGGCGAAGGACGGCGTCGATTGTGGAACTTCGGGAGAACTGTGTTTAGCGGTGCGAGTCAGCAGAGTTGGAGTCATGTTGGGAGCTTGGTCATAGCTAGTGATGGGGTCGAAATTGGTTCGTCCGGGGTTTAGGAGTGCCGACGGGTGGTCGTGGCACTCGGTGGCAAGTTTTTTCGCCCTTTGCAATTTGCACAGTCAGGTGCGTATGTGCCGGCCTTCCCGCAGCGGTAGCAGAAAAGCGTCGGCTCCGCTGGACATGCATAGAACCGATGTCCCGGTTGTCGGCAGTTCCAACAGACCGTCGGGCTTGTAATTGCTTCAAGGGAGGGTCGATTAATCAAGGCTGGGTCCTCAAGCTCCGGTGGTGCTCCGCTCCTCGGTACTGGTACTGGATCAGCAAGCAGGTGGTCCGCTGCCATCAACTCCGCGGTGTGATGATTTCGGGGATTTGGTCCCGTTATGCGAGGTTGTGTACGGAAGGTACCTCGCCGCTCATCCAAGTGTTCTTGTCTACGGGCATCGAGGCGCAATCCCTGTATGGTGTTGATGGGAAAATGCAGAAGGCTGTTCTGGAGATCCCAGCGCATATTCTCTCTGATAATTTCTACCAGTTCGTCCTCGGGCATGGTATTTCGCAAGCGAGTGCTCAATCTCACTATACTTGTGTAGTACTGGTCGAACGGTTCGTGAGCGCCTTGTTTCCGTTTCTTTATTTGCTCCCTTAGCTCTCTCTCAGTGAAGCCATCCTCAAATCGATTGCGGAAGGCTGCACTGAAAGAGTGCCAAGTGGGACGGGGCGTTGATTCTTTAAAGCTCCAGTACCAGTCGGCAGCGTCGCCGCTGAACAAAAGATGTGCATGCCGGAGGAAGGCCGAGGAATCACCTCCCAGGGTGCTGGATACCAACGCCTGAATCCGGAAAAGGAACCGGTCCGCCGATATCATATCGTTGAACCCTGTAAAGTTTAGGCGCCAACTCTCCATGATACGAGGCGTCGGGTCTCGAAAAAGTGTCAATGCGTTCCCGGGGGGAATCACTTCCTCGATTGACCTGTTGTACTGAACAGCCTCGGGGGCTGGAGGTACCAACGGAGGTCCGGTACTGTGTCGTGGTCTATACTCGGGAGCTCTGGGATCCATTCCCGAGTTCCTTGGAGGTAGGGCCCATTGATCAGATGGTCGAGAGTGGGGCATAGCCACACTGGGATTGGGCTCCCAGCCAAGCGGAGTTCTCACGCGGCTGGGTGGTTGGCTCATGGGGAGATTCTGGAGCCTTCCCTCCAAGTTGCCAATCCTCTCCGACATATCTCGCATCAACGCCACGAGGGAGTCAATGCAGTGGGCGGAAGGCATGGGTGTCACCTCGGACACGACACTTGCGGCCGGAACTTCACCGCCTACGGCTCCTTGCAGGTCTACAAGTGGTTGGGACTGTTCGGCCTCTGGAACTCCTTTCGCCACTGCTCCGCGCGTTGCTAGGGGCGTTCCGAGGGGGACGTCTAGGGCAGACCGCTCGATGGGTCGCTGACATAATGGGCAACTCTCTGACGTGAGGAGGAGCTGTTGTACATAGGCACGATGGAATAGATGTCCACAATCCAATCGCACGCTGTGTACGCCCTCCACTACGTCCTCGAAACAGATTCCACAGTTCGCGGGTTGGACCGTTTTGGACCGGGTCCACCGCTTTTCTGGGGTCCGCTTCGTTGCCATTGTCGTGTGAGTTTAATGTGGTGCTAAAATATGACTGGAAAAATTAAAATATATAAAATATGATACTTATTATTATACCCCTAATATATAAATACAGAAGCTTAATCTTAGTTTAGTGGCCGATAGTGGCGAGCTATATCTAGAGGGTAGAAAAAAAATTATTTGATATACACTTTCCTTTCCAGTGGTCGACTCCTCCAACGGGAAATGAGAGTGCGTGGTAATCTGCCGAAGAAAGGGTGCTTTCGGTCGATTTACAAAATTTATCCCCTAAACCCACATACATTACAAAAGACCGTCTCTAAACTACGTTAAAGTGACTCGACGAGACAAGTGGTAGAGCTACCGTAACGATTTTAGTACGCGGTCAAAATTTCCCGACGCGTGGAAGCATTCCGGGCTTCGCAACTCCAGCATACGCCACCGAACGTTGAACCGATACCACTCGTCTAACACGCATACGAAATAGTTAGAATCCTTCCGCGACATAAAGGCAAGGTAGCCTTCTATTTTCTTGAGAGTCCATGCTGATAGGTAAACCCATCAGACTGGCAGTTCCATCAAGAAAATAGAAGGTCCTTACAGGGGTTAACCTGGGACAACACATCGGAAGGATTCTGTCGCGAAAAAAAATCAATCAAAGGAGAGCGGAAGCTACTACTCACGTGAAGCGACTTCTAGTGTGTATCACACAACTCCACTGCTCCTGATAGTGGGACTCGAGTACCAGAGTACCTTACATCCTCCGTAAAGAACCAACTCGTTCCCCCTTAGGATGTTTTAGGCCCCACGTTGGGCGCCATTTGTAATGATTTTCTACTTTTCAGATCGAACGCGGAACCGACCTCTCATCGGTTCTAGACGTTAAGTCTGAGTAGTGCCAACGGATGGTACCAACAGGTCAACCAATTCGTGCACCGTAACCCATTCACGCGGTGACTGCTTGTCGGCCAGCTAGTTCGGAGAGGATTTCGGTCGCGGGTCTCCGAATGGGTTACGCTCAATTACAATATTTCAGTCACCTGAACATGCCCGTTTTCCAAACGCGTCAACAATTACTCATCCAGAACGGGAAACCTACGTTACGTTAATTCTGGATGTGATCTCTCCACAGATCTCAAATCAAAAACGCTACAAAATCCTGTAGGCGCGTTACCGAGTCACCGACGCGGTACCGAAAAATATGCTACTCGAAATTAAACCGACGAAAACTACTCTAATGAAATGACGAAACAATCAAAGGTACCGCGTACCGCGCGCGACGCGAAACCGACTTCAGCGGATTTGTCGAAACCCTATCCTCGCGACGGCATACCTACCTTACACTCTCTCTTCCCACTGAAAAAGAACGAGCCTCTGGAAAGGAAAGTCTTGGTTAAGTTTTAGCAATTCATGTTGTTTTTTTTATTCTAACACATTCATTAAAAATAATCAAAGGGAGTTTTAGCACATCAAACACGAAATATTAGTTCTTCGTCTAAATATTAATAAGGAAGGATAAATTCCAAAAACTAACATTAATTTTAATTCGGGATACAATATTACGAATACTCTACTATTCAACTTATCGTCCCATACTGATTACGTTTCAACTAATAGTTTAAAGTTAATTTTATTCACATCCATCCGAAATTACTGTTTCTTTTTTTGCTTTTACTTTTGTAGGCGATGAATATTTATATTTTGGTTACATGTATCCATTACAAATTTCATCTCGGACAAGATTTAGCGTACAGTTTGTTTATTTGTATAAATCTTAAATTATTTTGTAAGATTAAGTCATTTGAATCAATTTGAGTTTAAACTAAATTAATAAATTGCAATGACATTATTTTTTGTATATAAAATGTCCTTTAACCTAATATCAATGAGTAAGACGTAATAGATTAAATAGGATTTTGATTTGGAAATTGAAATAAAAATTTTAAATAAGTTATTTTGCCAAATATATTATTCATTCTTTTCCACACAAAATGCAAACTAACTATGAAATTGATTTTTGTTTTCTTCAAACATTAAATTAAGTCTTTAGTATTTCAAGCATGGGCTAACAATTGTAATTTTTATTTGTAATTGAGATTTCGCAAGCGTGAATATTTACAGGGTTGAATTGCTAAAAATGGTACTCATTTTATTCTTGTTCTGATCTTTTAAAGAGGAAATAGTTCAAGTTAAAAGCATATGTACTTTTAATTATTCCTTCAAACCAAATTTTAATCTAGAATCAAATCTACGATTGTGACTGTATATGAAGCATCTGTTTCAATTGTGCAGAAATAATTTCACTTTTGAAAATATAGGAATGTAAGGTTGTTTCTTTTTGAGGCAAAGATAATTGTTAATCTCAATACATCATCCAATCTAAAAAGGAAGAGCTAGTCTTGATGATATACTCGTTTATTTGGCGATTAATGCGGGCTGCCTCTTTTTACAAATCTCAACTCTTTAATTCACTTCCAAATGAGTCTATATTATGCAATAGAATAACATTCATTGATTTCTTTCATATTTCTTAGCTTCCGCTTTACATGGTATTGGCTTTATATTTAGCTAATACAAAAAAATTTCGACTGAAGCAGCTCATATATTCTTCCATCTTTCACGTCGCTCTAAAAATCGAGCCATTTAACTGGATCACTTTTTTTTTGAAAATGCTTCATGCAAATGGTTCAACGGAATTTTCCATTGGTAGCAACAAGGTGTGAACAAATTGCGTTATGGTCCTCAAGTCCTAAAGATGCACATTCCTGCATTTAGAGTAATTGATTCAATTGAATAACACACTTTCAGACGCTTTTTTTGGCTAGCTCTCGAATTTCAAGTACAAGTCAAGGATAGCTAGAAGATTACTCAACTTGAGAAGCCTATATACTGCAAAATTTTACTGCAAGCGAATGGTTATAAAGCACCACATCACAGCCCCATCAAGCATGATGATCTTTAGTCTTATTTGTCGCTTGAACGAACCAAATCGGAACTATATATTCCTCAATTATGTACCCAGAAAACTGCTTCTTTTAGTAACTCTTGGTGGCTAAGGGGCACAAGAATATACTCGTAAGTATAACCACAGACCTTTAACGTTTCCGCGAGGCATTTAATACAGTTCATTTGTCAGGACATACAACTCTATTCGATGCCACTGAATTTAAAGAGGTTTGCATCGAATTAAACAAACACAGACAAGCAGAAAGAAAGAAAAAGAAAATCAATGAGCCTACTATACATGTAGTCAAACGATTATCTAGAGAGGCCAATAAACAATTATCGTGCATTAAACGTTAACCAAATCATCATGGAAAGCTCTTCACTTGAGTGGCACATTTAGGGAAGGAAAGTGCAGATGATTACTGTCGGAGTAGACCACTGCTTCATATAATAAATAGGCGACTTTAATATAAATCATATGCGATGGTATTACTAATAATTAAATGGGGATGTTAGGACCGTGAAAAGCAATCAACTCAAAGATTATTACAAATTGAAGTGAAGTTCATCCGTAGAATCAGGGCTAGTAGTCATTATCGCTTATTCAAATGTTTACAATCCCCAGTCCACATCTAAAATAAAGCTTTGGTAATATAGAAGATAATGAATCTTTGACAGACGGTGACATCATTTGTAAACTGAAGGTGCGTAAGCTCAAGTTTATCAATTACAACACTGCAACTATTCCTTCAGGTTAACGGATAGTTTGGTTAAAAAAAAAGTGACGTTCCATTTTTATCGGGATCATTTTTTTAGTACCTGTTCGATCCCTCATGTGCCACACTTGTTAGCGCCGCTTGGTAGTTGCTGCGTGCTACGATTTCGACTGCCACGTGGACTTTCCGGGGGACTGGAAGAAGCCGACGCAGGTCCGTCTGGTACGTTATCGAGAGTTCGCCCGTCGTGGGATACCCAGATGGTGCCGCTGGAGGCGCAGCCATCCGCAATCCGGAGTGGTGTCCGGGAGTACCCGGGAACTGTCACGTGCGCAACGGTGCGCGATCGCGATCCGCATTCCCCTAGTTGAAGCTGGTGACTGCCACTCTTCCCGCGTTCAATGGCACCCCGCGCAACAGATGTGTTACGAAGTCGCAATAAAGCGAAAAAGTAATTCGGACGATTGTCCACTTGAGTGGGAACCACTATTTTTTCTTTCTTTTTCATTTTCTTTTTTTTTTTAATTATTTTCCCGGCCTCGGAGGTGTTTTTCGAGTCTTATGTTTAAGAAATTGTCTACTCGTAACCTCTCCATGTGGCTGTCAAAATCCACCGCCTGTCACATCGGACAAAACAGCTGTGTGTGGAATGGCACGCCACATGGCGGCAATGTGCCTCTCCATTTGTCGCCAGTGGCATAGTTTTTCGATGGCCACGGTGGAGGGGCATTTCCAGATGGATACGTCTCGAAATGTGTCGGGGTTTGGATTAATTTTATATTTCGAATATTTATATCCACAGATCTAAATATTTGGACAGAAAAGAAATATTTTCTGCGCAACGATATCCGCACGACAGATGAAGTCCGCTGGCACTTCGAGGACATACCCATCTGGCCGGTTGCAAGGGTTCGGGATCGGAATCACTTCGATTCCCGGGCGTAGGCGTCACATTACACATTCCCCCCCCCCCCCCAAAATCGAAGTAATTACGATCCCGTCTCCTATATAAAAGGTCTTGGTTAGGGCCGTGGCGGGTCGAAGGTCGGTTTCGAGGGATAGGCTACAACCATGTTCGTGAAGACTCGACAATGACTATATAGTAGGGAGTCAGGTGTTATTCGGAGGTCTTCGTCTAGGCAAAGATTGGGGTAAGCCAAGGTTTTTCGTGGGAAATAGTTGCACTTCATCGTCTAAGGTCTTTCGCGTGGTAAATTCCCAGGGTTTTACCAGTCATGTCCGCGATGAGGTATCGGGTGGGGCTTATTACTTGTAGGACTCGACATTTCACGAATTTCTTGTCTAGTTTGGCATTGTAATGTCGGGTGGCATCGCTCTGCCGGAAGTTTCGACGATATATTTCGTCGCCTACCCAAAAGCCAGAAGGATGAGATCGCAAGTTGTACCGCTCCTCTCCCATCCGTCGACTTTCTTCAATCTTCTCCCGCAGTTGCTCTCGCAGAAGTTGGAGGCTTTCGTGCGGTTCCAGAACCACGATTGGTTCCTCTAGCGATTTCAGTTGCCGCAATAGCCGGTAAGCGCTCCCATGACAGATCATGTACTGGCCGAACACTGCGAAATACGGCGAAATGCCGGTAGTGGCGTGGTACGACGAGCGCAGCGCACTAGTGATGGCAGACAATTTGCGATCCCAGTCCTTCTGATTCGGGTGGACATAGGCGCGAATGGCCGCTATGAGCGTACGATTCAGTCGTTTGGATGCGTTGGCTTGTGGTGAATAGACGGCAGTTCGTTGGTGGATGATGCCATATTTGGACATTAGGTCTCGGAACTTGCTGGAGGTGAACTGGACCCCATTGTCGGAGACAAGTTTCTCCGGAACTCCAAACATGTGAAAGACTCGGTTCTCCAAGAAGCTGATTATAGGTCCAGTGTGCATGTTACGTAGTGGTTCTATGATAGGGAATTTAGAGAGCTGGTCCAGGACCACGACAGCTCCCGTGTGACCAGAAGCAGATCGAGGGTAAGGACCGATAAGATCAATGTACAAGCGCTGGAACACGCGTTCGGGGACCTCAACTTTACCCATGGGTGGCCGAAGAATGGTGTTGGGCGCTTTAGTGCACTTGCATAGCTCACAAGAGGCTACGTACGCTTTTATCTGTTGTGCCATCTTAGGCCAAAAGAAGCAGGTTTTCAACCGCCTAAGTGTACGACCGTATCCACCGTGCGCACTTGATGGGTGGTCATGGGCCCGTCTGATAAGATCAGTGGTTAATTCTTCGGGCACCCACAACTTTCACTGTTCTTCTTCTTGTATGGGGTCTCCGGATGCGTGTCCCATCCGCTTATAAATAAATCCATCCGTCAACCGCAGTTCAGGAAGCTGGGGCTGTTGATTCTGGATAGTGTGAATCAGTTGTGTGTAGGTTGCTGACTTGAAGGCAGGATGGTCCAAATCGATCAATTGGGGGCTGTCGTCCTCCTGGACCAACTCGGCTCCTTCAGGGGCGAACATTCTGGATAGGGTGTCGGGGACTACATGCTGGCTACCTTCTCGGTGGCGAATTGTGAAGTCAAATGCCTGTAATTTCAGTGCCCACCTGGCCAATCTGCCGTTGAGATCAGTCTGGCTCATTAGCCATTTCAGAGAAGCGTGATCCGTAACGATTTCAAATGTGTGTCCCTCCACATAGGCTCGGAAGCGTTTCACTGCCAACACCGCAGCTAAACATTCCTGCTCGGAGACCGTGTAATTTCGCTGGGCTGGGTTCAGCTTGTGAGACATGAAGGCTATAGGTCTCTCCTCGCCGTCTTGTGCAACCTGGACTAAGACTGCTCCCACCCCATGTTGACTCGCGTCACAATGGATTGAGAACGGTTTGTCAAAGTCCGGGCTGTGCAGTACGGGGGCTGTAGTCAGACTCTTCTTTAGCTCTTCAAAGGCTCGCAAGCTGGGCTCTTCCCAGACGAATTTACGTCCCTTACGCAGCATGTCGGTCAAAGGAGTGGTAATGGTGGCATAGTCACGTACAAAACGCTGGTACCATCCGCATAAGCCTAAGAATCGGCGTAACTGTTTGGTGGTCTTGGGTAGTGGAAAAACGTCAATCGCTTGAGTCTTTTCCGGATCGGTCTTGATGTGGCCATGCCCAATGATTTGACCTAAATACTTCACCTCCGTCATCACGAACTGACTCTTCCTTATGTTGATGGTTAATCTTGCCCTCCGGATGTGTAGAGCCACCTCCTGAAGCAGGTCGATGTGTTCGTCAAAGGTCTCGGGTATAAGCAACAGATCGTCCAAGTAAACGAAAACTTGGTGCCGCAAATGAGGTGGTATCACCTTATCCATAAGGCGCGTCATTGTTTGGGGGGCATTGCACAATCCGAATGGCATGGTCACGAATTGATATAGGGGCCGACCTGGGACTGTGAAGGCTGTTTTCTCCTTTGAACCGGGGTCTAAAGGAATTTGCCAGAAGGCGTCCTTGAGGTCTAAGCTCGTGATGAAGTGGGCTTTAGGCAACCGACTCAAAATGCCTTCAATCAACGGTAGAGGGTATGCGTCCTTGACGGTGACGGCGTTCAAGCGTCTAGCATCTAAGCATAGCCGGACCTTGTTCGGCTTGACAACTAGGGTGACTGGGGAAGCCCACGCGCTCTGTGATTCTTCGATTACGCCTAATGCTAGCATTCGATCCACTTCGGCGTATAACGATTTTTCCTTCGCCGGAGATATGGCAAAATGTCTCTGTTTTATGGGTTTAGCATCCCCCACATCTATAGTGTGGAACACCAGGGCAGTCCGCCCGAGACCTTCTTTCTCATGCGATGGAAAAGCCGATATAGCCGAGTCTAGACGCAGTTGCTGATTTCCATCCAGAGTATGTCGTAGTAAGTTAGTGGGTTGAGATTGGTCAGGAGCTGGGGT
The DNA here is from genome assembly GCA_963969285.1 of Odontomyia ornata. NCBI lineage: Eukaryota > Metazoa > Arthropoda > Insecta > Diptera > Stratiomyidae > Odontomyia > Odontomyia ornata. The sequence continues at coordinate 368,227,697 of OZ017739.1, read as the reverse complement.
GACGGACTCCAGGGTCGTACCGGGAAGTAGTGCCGGGGCCAAGTTAAATTTTCGAACGAAATCCACTCCTAGGTAAAGATTCTGGGTTAACTGAAGTATGATGAAAAATTCCATGGGTTTAGTTACTCCTTTAAAGGTGACATCCGTCATAATTTTTCCCACTACCGAGTGACGAGTTCCGTCCGCCGTGCTTAACCAGGAGGTGAAATGACGGATTTGGTCCGCGTGCCTTGCCAGTACCTCCCCTGCAAACTCGGCAGATATGCAATTCACACTGGCTCCCGTATCGACTAAGCCTGACACTCGTTTTTGCAGGAGGTGTACTGACGCATATGGCCGAACATCATCCCTCAATAATTCGTCTAAGTAAATGTCCTGCAACACTTTCCTCGACTGCCTGACTTTTCTCCAAAAGCCCCGCATCCGACGCGTGGCTCGCTTGCTTCGCGGTGGGACATTTGTGGACAACTCCTCATGGAAGATGCGGTGTCGAGTAGCCAAATAATTCCGCAGCCTGACATGAAAAGGTTTTACATGCCAAGGAACTTTCGCCTCGCTATCATTCCCTTGCGCGTTGGCCTCGGCGAAGGACGGCGTCGATTGTGGAACTTCGGGAGAACTGTGTTTAGCGGTGCGAGTCAGCAGAGTTGGAGTCATGTTGGGAGCTTGGTCATAGCTAGTGATGGGGTCGAAATTGGTTCGTCCGGGGTTTAGGAGTGCCGACGGGTGGTCGTGGCACTCGGTGGCAAGTTTTTTCGCCCTTTGCAATTTGCACAGTCAGGTGCGTATGTGCCGGCCTTCCCGCAGCGGTAGCAGAAAAGCGTCGGCTCCGCTGGACATGCATAGAACCGATGTCCCGGTTGTCGGCAGTTCCAACAGACCGTCGGGCTTGTAATTGCTTCAAGGGAGGGTCGATTAATCAAGGCTGGGTCCTCAAGCTCCGGTGGTGCTCCGCTCCTCGGTACTGGTACTGGATCAGCAAGCAGGTGGTCCGCTGCCATCAACTCCGCGGTGTGATGATTTCGGGGATTTGGTCCCGTTATGCGAGGTTGTGTACGGAAGGTACCTCGCCGCTCATCCAAGTGTTCTTGTCTACGGGCATCGAGGCGCAATCCCTGTATGGTGTTGATGGGAAAATGCAGAAGGCTGTTCTGGAGATCCCAGCGCATATTCTCTCTGATAATTTCTACCAGTTCGTCCTCGGGCATGGTATTTCGCAAGCGAGTGCTCAATCTCACTATACTTGTGTAGTACTGGTCGAACGGTTCGTGAGCGCCTTGTTTCCGTTTCTTTATTTGCTCCCTTAGCTCTCTCTCAGTGAAGCCATCCTCAAATCGATTGCGGAAGGCTGCACTGAAAGAGTGCCAAGTGGGACGGGGCGTTGATTCTTTAAAGCTCCAGTACCAGTCGGCAGCGTCGCCGCTGAACAAAAGATGTGCATGCCGGAGGAAGGCCGAGGAATCACCTCCCAGGGTGCTGGATACCAACGCCTGAATCCGGAAAAGGAACCGGTCCGCCGATATCATATCGTTGAACCCTGTAAAGTTTAGGCGCCAACTCTCCATGATACGAGGCGTCGGGTCTCGAAAAAGTGTCAATGCGTTCCCGGGGGGAATCACTTCCTCGATTGACCTGTTGTACTGAACAGCCTCGGGGGCTGGAGGTACCAACGGAGGTCCGGTACTGTGTCGTGGTCTATACTCGGGAGCTCTGGGATCCATTCCCGAGTTCCTTGGAGGTAGGGCCCATTGATCAGATGGTCGAGAGTGGGGCATAGCCACACTGGGATTGGGCTCCCAGCCAAGCGGAGTTCTCACGCGGCTGGGTGGTTGGCTCATGGGGAGATTCTGGAGCCTTCCCTCCAAGTTGCCAATCCTCTCCGACATATCTCGCATCAACGCCACGAGGGAGTCAATGCAGTGGGCGGAAGGCATGGGTGTCACCTCGGACACGACACTTGCGGCCGGAACTTCACCGCCTACGGCTCCTTGCAGGTCTACAAGTGGTTGGGACTGTTCGGCCTCTGGAACTCCTTTCGCCACTGCTCCGCGCGTTGCTAGGGGCGTTCCGAGGGGGACGTCTAGGGCAGACCGCTCGATGGGTCGCTGACATAATGGGCAACTCTCTGACGTGAGGAGGAGCTGTTGTACATAGGCACGATGGAATAGATGTCCACAATCCAATCGCACGCTGTGTACGCCCTCCACTACGTCCTCGAAACAGATTCCACAGTTCGCGGGTTGGACCGTTTTGGACCGGGTCCACCGCTTTTCTGGGGTCCGCTTCGTTGCCATTGTCGTGTGAGTTTAATGTGGTGCTAAAATATGACTGGAAAAATTAAAATATATAAAATATGATACTTATTATTATACCCCTAATATATAAATACAGAAGCTTAATCTTAGTTTAGTGGCCGATAGTGGCGAGCTATATCTAGAGGGTAGAAAAAAAATTATTTGATATACACTTTCCTTTCCAGTGGTCGACTCCTCCAACGGGAAATGAGAGTGCGTGGTAATCTGCCGAAGAAAGGGTGCTTTCGGTCGATTTACAAAATTTATCCCCTAAACCCACATACATTACAAAAGACCGTCTCTAAACTACGTTAAAGTGACTCGACGAGACAAGTGGTAGAGCTACCGTAACGATTTTAGTACGCGGTCAAAATTTCCCGACGCGTGGAAGCATTCCGGGCTTCGCAACTCCAGCATACGCCACCGAACGTTGAACCGATACCACTCGTCTAACACGCATACGAAATAGTTAGAATCCTTCCGCGACATAAAGGCAAGGTAGCCTTCTATTTTCTTGAGAGTCCATGCTGATAGGTAAACCCATCAGACTGGCAGTTCCATCAAGAAAATAGAAGGTCCTTACAGGGGTTAACCTGGGACAACACATCGGAAGGATTCTGTCGCGAAAAAAAATCAATCAAAGGAGAGCGGAAGCTACTACTCACGTGAAGCGACTTCTAGTGTGTATCACACAACTCCACTGCTCCTGATAGTGGGACTCGAGTACCAGAGTACCTTACATCCTCCGTAAAGAACCAACTCGTTCCCCCTTAGGATGTTTTAGGCCCCACGTTGGGCGCCATTTGTAATGATTTTCTACTTTTCAGATCGAACGCGGAACCGACCTCTCATCGGTTCTAGACGTTAAGTCTGAGTAGTGCCAACGGATGGTACCAACAGGTCAACCAATCCGTGCACCGTAACCCATTCACGCGGTGACTGCTTGTCGGCCAGCTAGTTCGGAGAGGATTTCGGTCGCGGGTCTCCGAATGGGTTACGCTCAATTACAATATTTCAGTCACCTGAACATGCCCGTTTTCCAAACGCGTCAACAATTACTCATCCAGAACGGGAAACCTACGTTACGTTAATTCTGGATGTGATCTCTCCACAGATCTCAAATCAAAAACGCTACAAAATCCTGTAGGCGCGTTACCGAGTCACCGACGCGGTACCGAAAAATATGCTACTCGAAATTAAACCGACGAAAACTACTCTAATGAAATGACGAAACAATCAAAGGTACCGCGTACCGCGCGCGACGCGAAACCGACTTCAGCGGATTTGTCGAAACCCTATCCTCGCGACGGCATACCTACCTTACACTCTCTCTTCCCACTGAAAAAGAACGAGCCTCTGGAAAGGAAAGTCTTGGTTAAGTTTTAGCAATTCATGTTGTTTTTTTTATTCTAACACATTCATTAAAAATAATCAAAGGGAGTTTTAGCACATCAAACACGAAATATTAGTTCTTCGTCTAAATATTAATAAGGAAGGATAAATTCCAAAAACTAACATTAATTTTAATTCGGGATACAATATTACGAATACTCTACTATTCAACTTATCGTCCCATACTGATTACGTTTCAACTAATAGTTTAAAGTTAATTTTATTCACATCCATCCGAAATTACTGTTTCTTTTTTTGCTTTTACTTTTGTAGGCGATGAATATTTATATTTTGGTTACATGTATCCATTACAAATTTCATCTCGGACAAGATTTAGCGTACAGTTTGTTTATTTGTATAAATCTTAAATTATTTTGTAAGATTAAGTCATTTGAATCAATTTGAGTTTAAACTAAATTAATAAATTGCAATGACATTATTTTTTGTATATAAAATGTCCTTTAACCTAATATCAATGAGTAAGACGTAATAGATTAAATAGGATTTTGATTTGGAAATTGAAATAAAAATTTTAAATAAGTTATTTTGCCAAATATATTATTCATTCTTTTCCACACAAAATGCAAACTAACTATGAAATTGATTTTTGTTTTCTTCAAACATTAAATTAAGTCTTTAGTATTTCAAGCATGGGCTAACAATTGTAATTTTTATTTGTAATTGAGATTTCGCAAGCGTGAATATTTACAGGGTTGAATTGCTAAAAATGGTACTCATTTTATTCTTGTTCTGATCTTTTAAAGAGGAAATAGTTCAAGTTAAAAGCATATGTACTTTTAATTATTCCTTCAAACCAAATTTTAATCTAGAATCAAATCTACGATTGTGACTGTATATGAAGCATCTGTTTCAATTGTGCAGAAATAATTTCACTTTTGAAAATATAGGAATGTAAGGTTGTTTCTTTTTGAGGCAAAGATAATTGTTAATCTCAATACATCATCCAATCTAAAAAGGAAGAGCTAGTCTTGATGATATACTCGTTTATTTGGCGATTAATGCGGGCTGCCTCTTTTTACAAATCTCAACTCTTTAATTCACTTCCAAATGAGTCTATATTATGCAATAGAATAACATTCATTGATTTCTTTCATATTTCTTAGCTTCCGCTTTACATGGTATTGGCTTTATATTTAGCTAATACAAAAAAATTTCGACTGAAGCAGCTCATATATTCTTCCATCTTTCACGTCGCTCTAAAAATCGAGCCATTTAACTGGATCACTTTTTTTTTGAAAATGCTTCATGCAAATGGTTCAACGGAATTTTCCATTGGTAGCAACAAGATGTGAACAAATTGCGTTATGGTCCTCAAGTCCTAAAGATGCACATTCCTGCATTTAGAGTAATTGATTCAATTGAATAACACACTTTCAGACGCTTTTTTTGGCTAGCTCTCGAATTTCAAGTACAAGTCAAGGATAGCTAGAAGATTACTCAACTTGAGAAGCCTATATACTGCAAAATTTTACTGCAAGCGAATGGTTATAAAGCACCACATCACAGCCCCATCAAGCATGATGATCTTTAGTCTTATTTGTCGCTTGAACGAACCAAATCGGAACTATATATTCCTCAATTATGTACCCAGAAAACTGCTTCTTTTAGTAACTCTTGGTGGCTAAGGGGCACAAGAATATACTCGTAAGTATAACCACAGACCTTTAACGTTTCCGCGAGGCATTTAATACAGTTCATTTGTCAGGACATACAACTCTATTCGATGCCACTGAATTTAAAGAGGTTTGCATCGAATTAAACAAACACAGACAAGCAGAAAGAAAGAAAAAGAAAATCAATGAGCCTACTATACATGTAGTCAAACGATTATCTAGAGAGGCCAATAAACAATTATCGTGCATTAAACGTTAACCAAATCATCATGGAAAGCTCTTCACTTGAGTGGCACATTTAGGGAAGGAAAGTGCAGATGATTACTGTCGGAGTAGACCACTGCTTCATATAATAAATAGGCGACTTTAATATAAATCATATGCGATGGTATTACTAATAATTAAATGGGGATGTTAGGACCGTGAAAAGCAATCAACTCAAAGATTATTACAAATTGAAGTGAAGTTCATCCGTAGAATCAGGGCTAGTAGTCATTATCGCTTATTCAAATGTTTACAATCCCCAGTCCACATCTAAAATAAAGCTTTGGTAATATAGAAGATAATGAATCTTTGACAGACGGTGACATCATTTGTAAACTGAAGGTGCGTAAGCTCAAGTTTATCAATTACAACACTGCAACTATTCCTTCAGGTTAACGGATAGTTTGGTTAAAAAAAAAGTGACGTTCCATTTTTATCGGGATCATTTTTTTAGTACCTGTTCGATCCCTCATGTGCCACACTTGTTAGCGCCGCTTGGTAGTTGCTGCGTGCTACGATTTCGACTGCCACGTGGACTTTCCGGGGGACTGGAAGAAGCCGACGCAGGTCCGTCTGGTACGTTATCGAGAGTTCGCCCGTCGTGGGATACCCAGATGGTGCCGCTGGAGGCGTAGCCATCCGCAATCCGGAGTGGTGTCCGGGAGTACCCGGGAACTGTCACGTGCGCAACGGTGCGCGATCGCGATCCGCATTCCCCTAGTTGAAGCTGGTGACTGCCACTCTTCCCGCGTTCAATGGCACCCCGCGCAACAGATGTGTTACGAAGTCGCAATAAAGCGAAAAAGTAATTCGGACGATTGTCCACTTGAGTGGGAACCACTATTTTTTCTTTCTTTTTCATTTTCTTTTTTTTTTTAATTATTTTCCCGGCCTCGGAGGTGTTTTTCGAGTCTTATGTTTAAGAAATTGTCTACTCGTAACCTCTCCATGTGGCTGTCAAAATCCACCGCCTGTGGAATGGCACGCCACATGGCGGCAATGTGCCTCTCCATTTGTCGCCAGTGGCATAGTTTTTCGATGGCCACGGTGGAGGGGCATTTCCAGATGGATACGTCTCGAAATGTGTCGGGGTTTGGATTAATTTTATATTTCGAATATTTATATCCACAGATCTAAATATTTGGACAGAAAAGAAATATTTTCTGCGCAACGATATCCGCACGACAGATGAAGTCCGCTGGCACTTCGAGGACATACCCATCTGGCCGGTTGCAAGGGTTCGGGATCGGAATCACTTCGATTCCCGGGCGTAGGCGTCACATTACAATATACATATATATATATATATATATATATATATATATATATATGTGCATATATATTGTTACATGTCCAAACAATTCTGCGAGTTACAGTCGCAATTGTTGTTGCAACTATTAATAACATCATGATCAACGAAAGTACTCGAAAGCACAAGGATGGACCAAGTAGATCCATGATCAACATCTGAAAGTGACGTCACAGCGGCGATTCAGAATTGCTCGAATTTTCTACGTAGCTCTCGTCAGAACATTCGCCAATGTACGAGAAATGGATTGAATGACTAGGGACCCTGTATAAAGCCGAGCTGAATGAATGAAGGGTAATAGTAAAAACTGCGATAAGAGTGGAGCGCGAATTGAAGGCGATATTGATTGATTTTCGTGATACAGACAGTATGAATATAATGTAGTAATCGAGCAGTTATACCAGCAAACTGCTCGAAAACCCTCCTATCTCCTATCTGAATTGTAATGGCAGATTTAAAATAAAAATATGTAATTTTTTTTTCTGTAATTGTAGTTTGTAGAATAGCTTTTCTCATTATTATTAATCAATGTAACTTGATATTAATTTTCCTCTATATTAAAATTTAAATGTTCTCGTTAAATAAAATTTCTATAAAATTTAAATTTTCATTACTATTTAAATTTTTTTTTGAATTCTTTCCTGCATGTAAATTTGTTCACTGCATGTAAATTTTCTTCAATATAGTTATAGTTCTTTACTTCAATTTTAATTTCTTTAGTTTAGTTGAAATTTCCCTACTACAATTAAATTTTGGTTTTTGTTAAAAAATTTGAATCTGCGCATTACAATTTAAGATGTGGAACCCCTGGCTTCGTGCCGGGCAACGGTGCATTACCTAAAATGCATTCAGAGACATTCTTGACGTGAGCGTAAACTGTAACGTTTATCGGGGATTCGCTTGGAACGCAAAGAATTTGGGGAGGTGGATCTGGTAGCGATTGCTGGGATGTTGTCGGTCGGTCGGAAAACCTGTCTAAGCTAGAGATAAACGAATAGAATTGCGAAATAGATGACAAAATCCAAAAAAAGAAGGGGGAATGTTCTGACGGAAGTAAAGTGATATTGAGGGATTTCTGTTCATGAAAGTAACGTGATCGTCATCTTCCACTTGTTTTATATATGATTTGTTCCGCACCAAACACGGTTTTTTTTTAGATATTTGATTCAACGTGTACACAAGTGTTTTACCCACGTCGCGATAGTGCATTAGTATCGCTATTGTGCAATTTTACAGCAAAAAGTGATTGAAATTCAACCTTGTGGGAAGCCAAATATCGAACAGCATTGAAATAAGAGTGCCGCTTGCGGCGGATTTCATAGCGGATGGTCGAATTAAAGGTGAAATGTCTTAAGAGTTACCTCGCCAAGTTCGTGATAGTGCGGGCGTTCTCTAAATAATGACATGCGAGTAAAACTTTTGTTTGTGACTACATAATAATGCAATTAAAATAAATACGGAAAAAGATAATGAAACATAATAAAATTTACAAGCAAAAAAAGGCAAACATGAGATGTTCCAGTGAAAGTCGAAAGTTGTGGTGATCTGTGCTTTCCATATTCAAAACGAAATTTTTCTTGATCTTTCCGAGGATTAGTTGACATCTTGCTGATGAACTTTCGACTTTGCTAAATGAAAGCCATTTACAATGAAACCGGCTGCCTTGGATTTTTCTGTGGGAGCGCTAAAATTGAATATCGGAAACTTGGACTGAACTGCCAGCGGAGTACTTAGCAGGAAAAATTCGATCAAAACTGTTGATCCTCGTATCGCCTTACAACGAACCAAGAGTCGTTATATTGTCACTCAGATTATACCAGAAAAATCATCAGCATCTCCTTTTACTGAGGGTGCTATAACTAAAACTGTTCGGAACAGTGTTCAGAAGTTTTATGGAGACTTTGGAGCGGGTGCAATAGAAGTCGGCTTTCGAATAAAGTATTGTAAAGAAAAAACAAAAGTAACGATAATAAAGTGCCGACATGGTCCTCACCGGTTCTTACCAGCGTTCTTCCGTTGCTCACCATCATTGGCGGAAATTGAGCTAAGTTTCAAATTTTGTACATTGGAGCGACGATTATGCAGTGCAATAAGTTTATAGTTAAATACCAACAGGATTATTTAGACCGAAAAATTGGAAGTCTTGAATCAGCAAAAGGTCGAATTGATTTTATGAATAATGTCACGGATTTTAAAATGGAGTAAAATTGGTTTTAAGTCTGAAAAAGAAGAAAAAAATCATTAATTACTATAATGAAAATTCGCATTAGCTGCCAGGACTCACTCATCGCCCCTCGTAATCGAGCGCTCGTCGAAAAGGCTGGGTAAGTACCCTTTTCATACATTTAAATTTTTTTTTTTGAATAATATATTGGTATGAAAGAGTGGTGGCACGAAGATTTGTTACCTTTTTTTTTTAAACACTTCCCGTTTTCTAATAAACAATAGAAAATCACAATTTACAATTCTTGAATTGTAGTTAGTGAATAATTAGTCCGAATGAATGTGACTGTATTCTATGTACTATGACTAGGTATTCTGTTGTTTTCCTTGCGGAAGAGAGACAGATATTTCGGAGATAGGTATCAATTGATGAATTCAAGTTCTTGTTAACGCTGCACTGTAAACGGTATTAGCTTATTTGAAAATTCATCAGTACAATATACGGGGATTTAATATTAAAATTTAAAAGTAAAAATGAACTTTTTTCTTTAAAAGCCGTCGGGCCTTGCTTAGTTGTGTGAGCAGACGCGTTTCGACTACTTTGAGTCATCTTCAGTGTCTAAAGGATGTGTTGAAGGGAGCGACTTTATATAGTCGTAGGATGGGTAATTAGCGAATAGGTAATTAGCGGATGGGTAATTAGCGGATGGGTAATTAGCGGATGGGTAATTAGTGGATGGGTAATGAGGTCAGGAAGTAAATTACTCAATTATACCAGGTAGGGGGATATTATGTTTTTGTTTTTTTGCTTGTTGGCTGTCCGTTTGTTCTGTTTCATCTCGTTTCCGTTTTCGTCTAAGAGTGTGGTCTAGGACTGAGAAAATTGCGTCGGAATTGGTAACAAGTTGTTCATTGATAATGTCACCGTCTGTCTTTCTATGTTTATAAATTTCAAGCCTTTCTAGGATGTCAAGTCTCGGTCCTTGACTTGACATCCTAGAAAGGCTTGAAATTTATAAACATAGAAAGACAGACGGTGACATTATCAATGAACAACTTGTTACCAATTCCGACGCAATTTTCTCAGTCCTAGACCACGCTCTTAGACGAAAACGGAAACGAGATGAAACAGAACAAACGGACAGCCAACAAGCAAAAAAACAAAAACATAATATCCCCCTACCTGGTATAATTGAGTAATTTACTTCCTGACCTCATTACCCATCCACTAATTACCCATCCGCTAATTACCCATCCGCTAATTACCCATCCGCTAATTACCTATTCGCTAATTACCCATCCTACGACTATATAAAGTCGCTCCCTTCAACACATCCTTTAGACACTGAAGATGACTCAAAGTAGTCGAAACGCGTCTGCTCACACAACTAAGCAAGGCCCGACGGCTTTTAAAGAAAAAAGAGGATTGGCCTGCGGATATCAAATAAACAAAGTTATTGACTAAAAATGAACTTATAATAATTTTATTGAGATCTATATAAAGTGTATATATCTATTTTTGGAATGGAATAATAATGCTATTTCTTTAAAGTAGAACGCCGGTAATTTCATTTTGTCCTGTCTGACCGGTTATAGGACCCGGTACGGTAGAAGGCTTTCCCCACCAAAAATGAGCTAGCCATCGGGCACGTTCTAACCTTCTCTTTGTTTCACGGACTCTTACGGGTTGAGTGGCATTGAGCAAGGTGCCTTTTTCTGGTATAGGGTTATGTGATTCGCTCACATAACTCTATGATATAAATTGGTCATCGGTATATTTCTTTTCTGATGGGAAGGCTCACACAAGTTATGTTGTATGAGTTTTCCACTCAGAAGAGAAATATATGGCCACTGAAACGTTTATGGATCTTGATCCGGTTGGGCGGGTGCGATGGAGCACCACCACCATCCGGTTGTCCCACTCTTATTTATGCCATGAAAATCGTCGGGTAACGACGAGGTTCCCCTAAGTCAGTCTGTTTTCACTCGTTTTAACTTGCTCTATGAGCAAGACATATTCCCTTTTGGTAGTTACCTACAATTTTTCGACTTCAGGGTCCTTTTTCTTGAGACCCAAGAATTCGTGAATGTGAAATTCTTTTGTAGTGGGTCCTTGTGCTGGGGGAATGAACCCGCCCCATGTCACCGCAATGCTAACCTGTGAGCGCATTCACGCGTCCCCAGACAAGGGCATTCTCGGCGGATATCAACATCTTCCTTCGCCGAGGCAGCAGACCATCGCTGCGGCCCTTTATGGACATTTTATACTTATCCAGCCACTACAATAAGTTGAAAGACAGTCAAAATTAAATTGAATGCGAGTTCTAAAATAGCGAAATTAGTATTTGTCCATTTTTAGTAAATAAACTCTATTAACTTAAGTTAAGAGACAGTGCGTTTACCCTTTCCCGAAACATTAAAATTATCCATCCCGAACCATAACACCTGATAATATATATATATCTATATATATATATATATATATATATATATATATATATATATATATATGTATATATATATATAAATATATGTTATATATATATATATATATATATATATATATATATATATATATATATATATATATATATCTGGGATGTAACGAAATTTGTAAACACGTTGGGGTCGCAATTTGGCTTCGATTTTCACCTCATTTTCAGGGTAGGTGTAATCGGCAAATATCTCAGCTAAGTTCGATAACCAGCCAAATTGGTCGAGTGAAACCAAAAGTGCCGGTCATTTCGGAGGAAAATCCGTGATTTCTGTTGTGACCAAATTATTATTTGGACGAAATATAGAGGTTTATTGAACTGTGTGATGAAGCTGACAATAAAAAATCCAACGTTGAATCGTCTAAAACGAAATGGCGGCCGCTCAAAAGCCAAAAACGTACAAAAATTTGTTATTGAAAAGGTTACAGTTTTTTCCCGACTGCTTTATATCCATCAGATCAATCCAAAATAATATGGCGTAAGTTTTCTTTTTAACAACAATGGTTTTAACTTCACTTCATCCGTGAGAGATTTCCCGAAGGAAATCTAAACCAACCTCTCATCGCTTATAGATGCGCATCAACGAACTGCACTTCTAAGCTCTACCCGTTAGGGTTCTCATAGTCTACAACGAGATGGCTGCTTGTCGGCCAGCGATATTAAAATTATTCTGGGTGACTTCAATGCAAACATCAGACGAGAAACGACACATAGAGGACCACCTGGAGAATACAGTCTCCATGCAGGGACCAGCGGCAACGGACAACGGCTGATAGAGTTCGCTACAAGCTTGTAAAGGCCAAATTCCGATTCCGCATTTCAAAGAGCTGCAAACAAAGAGCATCAGTTACTTCAAAGTAACAGATAAACAAGCTAAATGATAGCTCTGTAATGTCCACATACATGTCATCACTGAAAAATCGCATCAACATATGCTCGCAGGTGGAACAAAGTATTGATGATATCAAGACCATGTGGACCACAGTAAGAGATTCAGTAACAGAAGCAGCCGAGGAGGTCTTCGGGAACCAGCCAAAGAAAAGTAGGAACGACTGGTATGACGGAGAATGCAACAAAGCGCTTAAAACAAGGAACCAGGCGCACAAAGAATACATCCAGCGACCAACTCGGGCCAAAGAATAATAATATAAAAATCTTCGACGTCAAGCTTAAGAAATGTGCCGAAGAAATATACTTAACTTTGGCACCCCAACAAAACTAGTCCGCATGGTCGTCACAATGCTAAACTCAGAGTCCCAGATCAAGGTGAACGATCAACTAACGGACAGCTTTATAATGGAATCAGGCTTAAAACAAGGGGATAAACTTGTCCCAATGCTCTTTAATATTGCGCTGGAACCAGTCATCAGGAAGACATCAGCTGAAACCAAGGGTGCACTTAGTTCCAGTCCACACAATTGGTAGCATATGCTGATGACGTCAATATTATGGCACGTTCAATTTAAGGTGGCAAAGGAGCGTTTCTGAGTCTAGAATCTGAAGCCAACCGAATTGGCCTACGAGTCAATGAAACTAAAACTAAACTCATGACCCAAACGAGAAGGGAAATTGCAGTCCGACAAAACCTGACTGTAGGTGGCTACAACCATGAAAGTGTGGATAACTTTATCTACCGCGCAGCCAACCTGAATAGAAGAGGTACCAACAAGGATGAGATTGTATGCCGCATAAACGGCTCAAATAAAGCATATTACTCGGTACTTCTGATTCTTAGGTCCAGAGTGGTGCACAGGCAAAATAAGCTCCGCATTTACAAAAGACTAGTCAAACCCTTCCTGCTATACGAAAGCGAAACGTGGACCATGACGAGCGAATTAGAAAAGGTAGTGGACGTATTTGAACGCAAAGTGCTTCGGAAAATCTACGGCCCAGTGAAACAAAGAACAGAGTGGAGACTACGTTAGAGCGTCGAGTTGTATGAACTTTTTGACGATCCACCTGTTTCTTCTTGCGTAAAGATACGCAAATTGGAATAGGCGGGCCATGTAGAAAGAATTGAGCCGAATAGCCTAAAGTAGCTTCATCAGCCTACCCCTGATTTGCCCAGAGAAATATCTTCGAGCTTTGATTCAACCAGTACTTGCCCAATACTGATTGTCCTTGCCTTGGGGATTCTCTTCTTTGTCGGGATGACCACTACAGTTTTCTCCAGTTCTTTTGGGTTGGTGTTGTCATTCCTACTCCCCTTTGGAACGCCGATTATTTATGCCTCTGTGATCTTGTTCTTTTTGAATAAGAACTAGATATACTCCGGTGTTACTCGGAGATTTAAAAGACTGGAAAGTGTTTAATGCCCAATACGATATGCATTTGGTGATCTTGTAAGGTTTTATAGGAATTACTTCGATAAAAGTTATTGGGAATCTCGATCTAACGTTTTACTTCATTGAATTACTGGTATCGATAAAAGCAATTGATTGACCTCGACTTTTTATTCTTTCCAGACTTTCTACATCTGAGCGACGCAACAAATTATTGGCACCATTAATAGTATCAGAACAGATTACAGCTACTGATTCAAATTCAGACCTTAATAAATACCATGACTATGGAAAGTCGTTTGCTTCACCGCAGAACCTCCAGGAACATGACAGCGCACATTTAAATCCTAACTCAGATAATTCTTTACTTTGCAACAACGCATCCGCATTCTTGCAAGATGCAAAGCCTCAAAGACTTTATCATTCCAATACACTAAAACATAAATGCGGTGAATGTGGAAAGTTATTTTCAAGCGTTCATACATTGAAGGCTCATCAAATTATACATTCAAATCCAAATATGCTGAAGTGTGAGATATGCAACAAATCATTTTCTCTACCATCTGGTTTAAATGAACATAAAAAATTTTGTCATACAAGCCCAGACATAAATCGAAAACATAAATGCAAGGAATGCGGAAAATCATTTTCAAGGGCTCTAAATTTGAGGGATCATGTAGCTCTTCATACAAATCCTGATTTATTCAAATGTGATATCTGTGGGAAGTCGTTCAAAACTACCGCTAGATACAAAGATCATCATAATGCACATTCGAATCCTAATAAATTTACCTGTGAGATATGCAACAAATCGTTCACGTTATCATCGTCTTTTAGAGCACATAAAGCTGTGCATGCTAATCCAGACCTATTTAAATGCAAGGAATGTGGAAAGTCATTTTCAAGGACTGAAACATTGAAGACTCATCGAGTTCTGCATTCCAATCCTGACTTATTTAAGTGCGATATATCTGAAAAGTCTTTCAGTCATGATCATGCGGCACATTCGAATCTCGATGCATCCAAGAGTGAAATCTGCAACAAATCATTTACAACGTTAACAGATTTGAACCACCATAGAGCCTTGCATGCCAATCCAGATTTATATAAATGCAACGAATGTGGTTCATCATTTAGGTTGGCTCGGTCATTAAGAGATCACCTTACTTTCCATTCTAATCCTGATTCGTTCAAGTGTGATTTATGTGGAAGATCATTCAAAACAGTTAATAACTTAAGGCAACATAAAATTGGTCACTCAAATCCCAATTTGCTGGAGTGTGAGATATGCAACAAATCATTTACGCTCCCATATTATGTGAAATTACATAAAGCTGCTATGCATACCAATGCAGGAGTATGTAAATGCAGTGAATGCGGGAAATCATTCAGGAGGGCTCGAAATTTGAAGCGGCATATGGCGGTACATTCTAATTCCGATTTATTTAAGTGTGATTTATGTGGAAAATCATTCAAAACAGCTGCAACCTTAAGGCAACATAAAATTGGTCACTCAAATCCCAATTTGCTGGAGTGTGAGATATGCAACAAATCATTTACGCTCCCATATTATGTGAAATTACATAAAGCTGCAATGCATACCAATGCAGGAGTATGTAAATGCAATGAATGCGGGAAATCATTCAGGAGGGCTCGAAATTTGAAGCAGCATATGGCTCTACATTCTAATCCTGATTTATTTAAGTGTGATTTATGTGGAAAATCATTCAAAACAGCTGCAACCTTAAGACAACATAAAATTGTTCACTCAAATCCCAATATACTGAAGTGTGAGATATGCAGCAAATCATTTACGCTTCCATATAATTTGAAATTACATAAAGCTGTTATGCATACCAATGCAGGAGTATGTAAATGCAGTGAATGCGGGAAATCATTCAGATGGGCTCGAGATTTGAAGCAGCATATGGCTCTACATTCTAATCCCGATTTATTTAGGTGCGATTTATGTGGAAAGTCGTTTAGCACAGCTTTTACATTAAGACAACATAAAACAATCCATTCAAATGCCAGTACATAAGATCTAGTGTGAGTCATTTGCGATGTTAATGGTTTTTCAATATCGATAAAGCTTTCCATGTCAATCTTAGATTATAAGGTTTCAGAATAGGGTATGGCCAAAATGAACGTGAAGTAGAAGGCATAAAGTAAAAGCTCTTACTATCGCACATGACCACATCTAGGTCGAATTTTGTCGCAAATTGATAGGGTGGTGTGTGAGAAATCACGGAATTCGATGTTTTGACTGGGTTTTGAAAAGGATTTGAGCATTGCAAACCGGATGTTTCGTGAAGAATATACTAGTGCATCTTGTAAAGTGAAAACTGTTTCAGTTTCTACGTCCGTTCAATTTTTAATGCTGCGAAAGCTAAATTAATAATAGTTTGCTCACTACTAAAAGTTCTAATGTCAGTGGAAAGAACCTACGTACAGTTTTATTTAGTTTGTCCAAAGATGAAATGGCAATTCAACTGATGTTTATAATTAAGTTCCTCATTTAGTGTAGATTTCTATGCAATAATTGAAATGGAATTGTTTGAAAGCAAATATGTCTGATGACAACTAATGATGATTATTTTAAAGATGATATTAATTTTTCCTAAATATAGATGGTACAAAATATAATTTTACTTTTATCTATAACAAGATTCAATTTTGCTCCAATAATTTATAATCGAATGTCAGTTAGTTGCATACACGTAAGAAACAGAAGAACTGAGAGAATACCGGAGCTTGTAATAACTGTGCCGGCATATGTTCTCGTCCTATTGATGTTCATTCTTAAGCTGAAAAAAAAAATAAAGGATATATGATGGCGATAGTACTTAACAAATCGATATTAATAATCGACTCTGTTAAAATAGAATTATGGCTCAACTTATTGAGTAGAAATTTCATCTGGTGATTCAATTAAATTTTATAGTCAACTGAGAGAATATAGTACGAGTAAGATCTATTCAAATATTTTTTCCATTTATTAATTCTATTGATATTTAGGTGACAAATGTTCGAAAATTTTGTTGAAAACTCATACAAACATAATTTAGCATCAAAAGGGAAATATAGACGTGACCGATTTATGTTATAGAATTATACGCGAGCGGAAGGCCACTCCACCCGGCGAGAGCCCGATGGCTAGCCCATTTCATCCGAGAAGTCTGCCACCGGTACGGGTCCTATACCCGGTCAGATTCTATGAAATAGAAAGACCGAGTTTTTCTTGTTTTTAGGTATTCATTTTCTTTTCTTTTGTGTTGATATAAAAATAATTTAAAATTTAATTGACTAAAATAGAATATGACAATAATATAATAATTTTAGATTACGTTAACTAAATTATAATAGATCCCTTTTACATTTACTTTAAATGCGAGGTGGCGTGTTTCCATTTAAAAAAAAAAATGAATTAAACGAAATGGCATTTGAATTCAGTTAAATTCAATTGTAGTCGAAAAAAACATAGGTAGCGTACATACGATTAAAAAAATATAAAATGTGAAAATGACAAAAACAGCCAAGACTTCAAAAGTTTAAATGCAATGAAGGGTACTTATCCACTCCTCCTCCGACGAGCGTTCGTGTTTGGGGCGGGTAAGGGCCCTTATTTGTACTGATGCCTCGAATAATAATTTAAAAAAAGAATAAACATTACGCCTATGATCGTTTAAAAATGCTTGTGAGCGATATTTTAAGGAACATAAATGACATTTATAACTACTTTCTCTCCCAAGTTTCGCTTGTAAAACAGTATTTTGCTTTTGTTGTTTCATTAGCGTCTATGAAACCGGTGTTGTGTCACGACATAGCCATTGAAAAATGTGTTCGCGTTTCGACCGACATATGGCTTTTTATAGATTTCTTGTCCGTTTGCTGGGCTTTTCAAAATTCAACGTAGGTTTCGGATTTAAGATATCCGGTAACGTGTTATGCTCTTTCACATTCTACGTCTAGCACTCGTTGCGTGTAGACGTGTTTTTAACCGCTCCTGTCATTAATTTCAAAAATTAATTAATTTTTCACAAAAGTCAGTTTCAACCAATTGAAATAATTTTTTACGAGCCAGTCAAAAGCAAGTTTTGATTTTATTGGGGAAGAATTTATCGTCGAAGGCATCGACCAACGATATCCATAAATCAAGAAAAGGCCAAGCCAAAGACAACTCGGGACTGCTGTATGGAGGAGCCCGACGGCTTCCCTCCGTTGGAGGGCCCGGGGGAGAGTGACAGTGTGAAATTGGCAGCAAGTGTCAACAAGCGGAGACACACGAGCACACAGGATACCGCAGATGGCGGCCGTAAGACACAAGTGCTCGAGGATAGACAGGAGGTGAGGCGACTTCGAAGTGAAATCGAAGAGTTAGAAGCAAGAGTTCAAACGTATGAAGATATGTTCAAGACGGCAAAAAAAGTTCAAGACAGTGAACCAATACAAAAAATCGATAAGCACGCAAAACAGAAGAAAGCTGCTAGTCCAATAATCACTGAAGAAGTATTAAGTGCTGACGACACCAACGAAAGCCTGAACTATTTTGCAACGCTGGATGGACTCCAACAGGATATGGAGGTAGACGAAAGTAATGAAGGTGATAAAGATGACAACTTTATAATTTATTTAAAATATAAAAATAAAGAAAATAGAAATAAGGAGAAGAAACCAGCCCGTAGTTCTGCTGGTCCTTCTCAAAAAGTAGCCAAAAATATCGAGAAAGTTCCGCCAATTAATGTTTTCGGTCGAAGCGGAGAGGACATGGTTCGAAATCAAACGAATAAATTCTGAGAAGTTATCAATTAGAACGAAATCACTGGTTGATTTCAAATCAGCGAAAAATGCTTTGAATTCTGGGGAGGTTCCGTACTTCACTTATACCCCCAAAAGCGAGAAGAACCAGACGTTCTTGCTGAAGGGCTTGAACTGCGGAGAGGATACCGATCGATCGAATTTCGAAATCAAACGAATAAATTCCGAGAAGTTATCAATTAGAACGAAATCACTGGTTGATTTCAAATCAGCGAAAAATGCTTTGAATTCTGGGGAGATTCCGTACTTCACTTATACCCCCAAAAGCGAGAAGAACCAGACGTTCTTGCTGAAGGGCTTGGACTGCGGAGAGGATACCGTCGATCTTCTTCAGGTTCTCAAGGAAACAGCACCACAAATCGAGTTTATCTCGGTTAAAACATTCGCGACAAGAAGGTCGACGGTAGAAGGAAAAAATTTACCACTTTATTTGGTACAAATATCAAATAAGAGCAGTCCAAGCGCTCTTCAGCAAATCAGATATTTAAATTTCCAAGTGGTGAGGTGGGAACGCCTCCAGAAACGAGAAATCAATCAGTGCTATCGCTGCCAACGATTTGGGCATTCGGCTGCCGACTGTGCCATGCATTACCGATGCGTTAAATGCAAAGAAGTGCATGCTCCCGGTGACTGCAAATTGGCTCAGACGGAGCCAAAAGAGCAATTATATTGTGTGAACTGCGGTGTTTTTGGTCACCCGGCATCATATCGAGGATGCTCCCGATATCAGGATGCGAGTTTGAAATCTGTCCCAAAACAAACACAAATACACCGCAGTGTCTTAGCTCCAAACTTCGTCAAGCCCGGAGTATCATTTGCACAAGCCGCTAGAGGACCAGCGGAAAATGCGGAAAAAAGTGTAAATAATGTAAGTGGCAATAATGAGCTGCTTCTCAAAATTTTACAGCAATTAAATTCTCTATCGGAAAGAATCGATAAACAAGATACAAAAATTAATCTTGTTGTTCATCGTCTAGGGGTTTCAAATGCCTCAAAATAATTTGTCATCCAGTCACATTCCCATGGATAGGATTCGTCTCATCTCGATCAACGTCAACTCCATTGTTACTATAGATCGGCGTGATTATCTCCTTGAATTCATTGCCAGACAAAAGCCTGACATCCTGCTTCTAACCGAAACCCACCTCAATTCATGGCACTCCATGACATTCAGGGATTTTGAGTTCGTAAGAAACGATAGGGTAATAGGTGATGGGGGAGGTGGCACCGGGATATTGGTACGAAGACCCTATCGTTTCCAAAATATTGAAAAAGTCGAATTCAAAAGCTTTGAATCTATTGAAGTGTCCGTTATCAAAATCTCACTGCCAGGTGGGGATAACCTCTTCGTTATCTCTGCCTATGCAACTGGTGGAACTGTTCTCAAACTCAAGGAGGAACTCAATTCCTTGTTTGAAATACTCGAACTGAACAGGCTGCATAACTATTATATTCTTGCTGGTTACCTGAACGCCAAGCATACATCATGGCTGAACGCCACCAATAATCCAAGAGGTGTATTCCTGAAATCATGGATAACAGAGAACCAAATTGAATACAGGTGCAATCTATATGGGTCGGAGTTCCCAACATACCCTAGGACAAATTCATATTTGGACCTTTGCATTGCTGACGCAAGACTCGAATTCAACTTTAATAGTCCTCAGCGGAAACTGCAGGTGCTTCCTTACGATAGCGACCATAACGCAATCGTAATGGAAATCAATCATCACAGGGATGATTTCTTCCTCATTCCAGTTCAACATGAAAACCATCAGTTGAATTTCAAAAAAACAGACTGGGGAAAGTTTCAAAAGAAGTTTAATCGGGAGTACCAGAAGCAATGTCCCCCTTCTGATGGTGGCAAGTAGTTCCCAAGATAAAACATCGAAACAATATGGAAGGATATGAAACACCAACCATCGCAAGGTTGAAAAGATTGAAAAGCCTCCTTCTCACACGCGTCAACAATATTTATCGACAATTTTTGGACTACAACCATCCCTCGTTGGCTTTGTTGAAATTACATCTGAAGAATGTCCGGAACTTAATCCGGTCATACTTCAGGAGTGAGGTCAGCAATCAATGGGCGGAAAAATTGAGGGGTATAAGCCCACAGGACCCAGACGGCGTGTTTGCGAAAGTGAATAGCATATTCCGCAAGAAGTCTCGAGTGAAGGTATCGAATCTTGAAGTCACTAGTGATGAGATAAATCTTCTCGATAGGGCTGGTATCGAAATTGATAGTACGACTCCGAATAGAAATGGAAACAGGATTATTTGTGAAGGGTTGGATAAACTTGCCCTGATTGGAACACATTTTGAATTGGTTCATCTGCCAAACCCTGAGAGAAGGAACGAAATTTTTTCAGAGGTCGTTGAAGCAAAAGTTTCCGACTTCAAATCAAGCCTGAACGGCCAATCAATTCTTCATTTCAATGAAACATTAACATCTGACCTCATACCAAGCTTGAATCTTATTGATTATTTTGTCAGCTATGAAGACTTGTGTTTCATATTTCGCAAGATAAACAACAAGAAATCATGTGGTACTGATGGTATTCCAAATGTAGTTCTCCGAAATTTGCCGGAGGTCGCTATTAGGAATTATTGCATATTGTTCAACAACATGTTGAGCAATTCATATTTCCCAAATGAGTGGAAAAGGGCTAAGGTATTTCTGATCTTGAAGAAAGGAAAAGAATCTTCATGCCCCAAAAGCTATCGCCCAATCAGCTTGCTGCCTAACATCAGCAAGGTGTTTGAAGTGATACTCAACAGAGCATTAAACGCCCACATTGAGGAAAATGAGTTGATGCCGAATTGCCAATTTGGTTTTCGTGCCAGGTATTCGACCACACATGCAATAACGAATGTAACTTCAGACATCTGTTGGAAACTAAACGATAGACAATGTGTTGGAGCATGTCTCATTGATATGGAGAAAGCCTTCGATACGGTGTGGTTAGATGGACTAGTTTTTAAACTCCTTCAGGACAAGTTCCCCAGACACCTTGTCGCCATCATGTGCAATATGTTATACGGGAAATCGTTTGTTGTAACTGATGGAAATCTGGCAACAAGGCGTGAATTCAAGGTCTTGAATGGTCTACAGCAGGGAACAGTTACTGCGCCGCTACTCTTCTCAATTTTCATTCGCAAGCTATTGAACAGCTTTGATTTTAACATCTCGCCAACGCGATCATTGGTAGCGTTTGCTGGTGATCTGATCATCTATACGGCAGACCGAAAAGCTACAATAGTTCAGAGCGATCTCCAAAAAATGTTCAATGATGTACAGCTGTACACTGACAATTGGCGAATGAAAATCAATGCGCAAAAGTGTGAAACGATCTTGTTTCGGACAACGCTCCAGGGGGCCAGTCAAGACCTGAAACGTAATTGGAGATATTTCCACATCATGGCTGGTGAGGGTAGTCTTGAAAGGGTTCCACATAAATCCTGTGTTCGATTCCTCGGTGTTCATCTCGATCAGTATCTGTACTATACTGAACATGTGAAAATCATGCTCAGTAAGGCACTAAAAGTAGTCATGGCCCTTCGAAAGCTCTTTCATTCCAGATACATTGATCAAAAGGTCAAAATTATCTGTTACAAGACACTGGTTAGACCAGTTTTGACATATGGATGTCAGATCTGGTACAACCAGAGCGCTAGTACTATGGAAAAATTAAAAGTTTTCGAAAGGAAATGTCTTCGTGCATGAACTGGTTTGTACAGAAAGCCTGAGACGGATTGGAAACATTATATATCGAATAGAAGAATTTATCAAACTGCTGAAGTGACTAGAGTCGATATCTTCATATTGAAACTTCATCGGAATCATATCGTAAGATCTGTGACTGTGAGTGAAAAACCTTGGATTTCACAGCCGTTCCACCCTACAGACGGGTATATAGCGACTTGCCCCGCTACTCGCTTCATTCCTCCAGAAGCATTCGTGTATTTGGACATAAATGAATATGTTTTTGACTCTGACGGCGTCCCAGTCATATATCACATATATAGACGGGCCACCGATAAGAAGATAAAATATCCTCCGAATTTGAGTTCACGAGACCAACAGTTCCAATGGAGATATTCATTTGCTAGATTCGTTGAGGCTGATCGAGTTGAGACGGCGCAATCTAGGTATTCGTGGCTGAATGACAATGTCTAAATTATTCGTGTTTATTTTCAGTTATGGTGTTTTTCGTTATTTAGTTTTTGAGTTTCATCTCATTATTGCTACATTTAGTGTTATTGTTTATTTTTGTTAAAAATTAGGTATAGGTTAGGTTTATATTATGTTTATTATATTAGGTTAGAGGTAAGGTTTGACGCTTAGGTTAAGAACATTGTTATAGATTTTTTATAGTATAAGATAAAGTTTTTGATTGCATTTATTAGAATTAAGTTAAAACATATTAGGTGTAGGATCAAAGTTCACTGTAGTGTTAAGATGATAAATAATTTTAGAATAGTGTTGGTTGGTTTTTTCTCCTTTTTCCAATTGAATTGTAAAAATATGTAATAATCTTCATTGATTTGAATTTGCTTTAGTTTTTTTTTTTTTAATGTGTTTAATGAGAACGTACAAATTTAGAGAGCCATTTGGGCCATTAAGTTTTTTATTGGTATTGTTTAGAATTTGCTTTATATTCTTTTAAAATTTATAACGATTAGTATTAAATAAAGCGCTTTTGACTTTGACTTTGACTATGCTCTTTCACGGTACTGATTTTATTGAAGGTATCAAATTCCTTTACTGAAAATTTTCGTTTGCTTTGTCTTGGTGTATTGACAAGCGGTTATTTACTGGAGTACTGTGAGCACTAGGGAGTCTTCCATACCCAGTGCAAAGACCAATTCGTCAAATTGGTAGGAAACGATTACTGCCTATATTTCTACGATCGCTCGAGGTTGTAGGCTGTCAGCGTTGGCATTTAATTAAATGATGGACATACTAGATGACAAATTATAATTAAAATCTTTTTTGCATTAGCTTCACTTTACTTCAAACAAAAGTTTATTGTCTATCACGCTTCTTGAAGATGCATTGTTTCTCGAGTTCCCTCTCAGTATAAAAAAAATAATTTGTATTTTCAGGACATCAATCACAAAAACTATCAATTCAATACGTTGTGGTAAGCGGTGCAACAAATTTGAATAAGGCGATAACCAGTACGATTGAATTACGTTTTACTCTGCATTTTTTTTTATTCCGTTCACAAGCTTTGAATTGATGTTGGTGTAAATCGAGAACAGTTAAATTATCGCCGCAAAAATGTTTATGTTTATTCCCCACAAAAATTTAAAGAGTTTCCACATAACCGCTTATATTGATCTGCAGTCAGGAAACTCAAGCATCACCAGAAATCGAAAAAACATATCTCTCCCCGGCTCGGATTAACCAGAAAGCCAAAAATGCCCAGCGCACCGCAAGACGAAACATCCGCCAATTCGATAGCGCCAGAACGTGTCTCGTTTGTTGCTTAAACCCGACTCTACGACTCTTTCAAACTGCTGTAATCTTGAACTATAAATTCTTCTTTTCACACACACGAGCAAGGAACACAATCACACTAATCGTGGACCGACTTGAGTTTTCCGAATTTGAGTCGAATTGCCGTACAAGTTCGATTTGTCTACGCGAAATTTAATCACGAGTTGTATTTTTGAAAGCTATTCCGTGGTACGATACGACTTAAAATTTTATAGTTTTTTCATTTAGTTTTCAATGATTTGCTCTAAATATTATACACTCGTTTGATGTTAATAACACGTAAGGTTCTCGCGAATTCTTTTTATTTCGATGGGTTAAAATCTACTCGATAAGAAAAAACGCTGATGCAACTCCAGTTTCAAATTGAAGCAATTTCTTTACTCGCGGCGTCCACGCTGGTTGGCGATTTCAAGCAGACTCTCCGTATTTATTGGGCACGTTGAATTCTTTTGCCCTGTCTAAAAACTCGACTGGCGGCCCATTCCTGTCTTCAATTGCATTTTCCCGTTACCCATGCAATTGCTTCTCAATTTTCTACTTGACTTTCAGCCATGCGAAGATTCAAATATGCAAGACCCCTTCGCCCGTAAGCCTTGCCATATTGTGGGGGAAGTAGGTGACGATGGTTGTTTGGTAACAATCGGTTGCTGAGAAACTACAGGCAAGTTTTGAATGGGATTCGCGTTTCTACCACTTTGAGGTCGCTAAAATCGTGACTGCAAATTCAATTTTTCCGGCATCAATTTTTCATATTTTGCGATAATATTGCACGTGAAGCAATATGTGTTGTATTCGGATCTGCTTTTGCATTCAAACGATTTCGCAGATCTGTTGTCATTTGAGTGGTTGGATCACTTTTCTGTGATTCTTGCTTCGCTTGCAATTTCTCACGCAAATTATTTGTAGATTTTCTATTATTGAATTGTGTGGTTGGATTCAACTTGTTTTGCTTGTCTGATTTATTGTTTGGTTTCACGGTTACGACTGAACCAGCCATTTGACCATTAGGTCGTACGAGATTATTATTATTGGCACCATTTGATTTCATATTGTTAAATCTCAAACTACTCTTTTTCGGGGATGTGGTCGCGAGATTTTGATACACGTTTTTGGAGAATGAACTTTTATTCCACCTTTGATCAGTGAATACTGGATTACGTAACTGGTGTTTGAATGCCGCACCTGAAGGCCTTTTCGATTTGATTTCATTCGAGTCCGATTGGGATGCCATTATTATGGCTTTTGTCGTATTACAGCTGTTGGGAAAAGCCAATACTGATTTTGTGCAATTATGGACAGTAGATATATTGCTAAATAGAGGACAATTCTCTCACCCAAAAAATTTTTTTTTCTTTTCTTAAGTTTTATTTTCTCTTACATTAAATACATGTACCGCTCATCTATAAATATAGTCAGTTTTGACCAAAATATATAAAAAGGCTTTCGTTACAAATCGGAAATATTTTCCAGTCATATGAAAACAATATTATCACTAAACAGAATTCAATAAATCGTCATCATAAAATTATTTCTCATCTCCATATCCAACAATTTCAACATAATAAACACATACAATAATAACAAGTTGGGTAGACAGACCTATGCTCATGTCAGAGGGTTTTGTACTCAACTTACAAAATGCAGTAACCAGCAACGAATAAAATTAAGAAACACATCATGTTCGAGGATCATACTATTATTAACAAAGTTGAAAGAATTTTGACTTCTGAGGTATTTGTTAAAGTTATACCCATAAATATCTCCCTTGATAATTTTTTCAGATTTTTTAGTTCACGGGTATCCATTCGCGAGGGAGGAAACACATTTTTCATATATTTTCCCCCCTGTGCCCCCACTGAAGCAAAAACTGTCAGTTTAAGAACTGTTTTGAAAAGCTCTCATAGAGAACTTTCAGTTGATACCATATCGGCTACCTTTGATGAAAGTTTTTGTCAGGGGCCACTCCTCTGTACTGTAATCATCGATTTATGGCCTATTCTCTCTCCTGCCTTTTCCACTTGTTTCAATTGTATGTACTCACCTTCATGATACCGATCACTCCTGAAATTTTCATGCAAATCCTAGCGAAGCTGTAGTGTCTAAGTCGGTAAAAGCGCATTTGGCTCCATAGCCATATGTTTCCATAGTAATATAGGGCATATTGTTCCATAGTAATACAGGAAAATTCAAATCCCTATAACTTCTTTAAATACCATTAAATCTTTATGAAACTTTCAGAAAAGATCAACTTATTAATAGTCATCTGTTTATTGAATTTAAGGGTACCGTTAAGATTTCATTCAAGATAACATAAACTCGATAAATCACACTATTACTAACAAAGTTGAGTGAATTTCGACTTCTCATGTATTTGTTGTTGTTATACTTATTAAGGCCTACATTCATGATTTTTGTCAGATTTTTCGGATGGAAGGTGTCCAATCGCGAGGGGGGGTACGCGAAAAGTTCGAACATTTCCCCTTCCCCTACCCCCCCTAGGTACTCATAAGCCAATTTTAAGACTTGTTTTGAAAAGATCTCATTGAGACCTTTACAACGAAACCCTACTGGACTACCAATGGTGAATTTTTTTTTTTTGAGGGGTCACCTCCCCATATGGGGAGACCCCCCTTTAACCCCTTTGAAAAATTTTCCCACCCTTGAAGTTTCAAGAAGTCACCACTTCTGACCTTTCCACATAGTTTCATGGCTGTAGCCTCTATAGTTTCGGAGAAAAAGTGCTGTGATTTACAGACGGACGAACGGACTGACGGACACAGGTCGTGATTGCAATAGGGTTTTATATTTTAGTACAAAACCCTAAAAATGTGTCGGCTAGTGAAATATTTCGTGCTTATATAAATTTATTTTACGTGACAAAAATATTTTCAATGTTTCTATGAATAGTGCCAATAAGAAAATCGAATTCCATTTATAAATTATTGTAAAATTTATATAATATTGTTTGGGATGAATTATATTGCCAGAACGTACTCGTACGCGGGAAATTTCAGGGTGTGTGAAAATACTTTGGTTTGTGTGGTAGCTAACATTGAAATTTTAATTAATTTAATTTAATTTAATTAATTAACGCCCGTTACTTGATCTTAGGTGGATTTGAAATATTTTATGAATAGGCAGTTCCTGGGTTGACGTTCATCATGTCCGTTCTTTTACTCCATTTGCTATGTATGACGAGTAGAATAATGGCTAGGGGAAGGCAGATGCTTCTGAACACAATATAGGCAATACCCAAGAATGGATTTTTCCCGCCCAACAGAGAAATTGTTGATAATACCATCTTTTTACGTCTATCAAAGTCAGATACGGAATACGTATAGTTGACTTTCAACGTATAATTTCCTTTATAAAGACCTTCCTCGAATCACTTTCTTGAGTGATCTATGCGGTGATACAATTTTCGGAAACTGGGTAGCGCTGCTGTACGCATACCAACGATGAGATCTTCATTCTGAAAACCATTGTTATCTGGATTACTTAGATCTAATTGCCAAAGAGGTTTTTCCCATGCTTTTGGTTGAGCGAAGCCTTCCAAAACTTTTGTGAAATTTCCTGGAGGATTCCGGAACTTCACTTGCTTATCAGAAGGCCATGCGATTCCTGTGTTTAGCAAACCAACCTCGCCATCAGGAGGTCTGATGATTTTTAGGGTATCATTGAAAAGCGAATTTGCAATCGCACCACATGGAGGAATTGGCTCGCCCTTTTCAGTATAAGCAAATGGTATACAATCTGTGGACGGTGTCTTTGAGAGACTTCCCAACAATTGATCATCATCTCTGGATTTTACGAATCGTCGATGATTTTGATAGTAGTTAGTCAGACCCTAGTACATATAAACTTTACCCAAAAAGTCTTGTGCCAAAGTGAAATTCTCCTCTTTTGGTTCTGACTTCTCAATAGACTCTTCTGCCTCTTTTCTTTTTAAAATTGTAGAACTACAAGCAATATTTCGTGCAAATCAACTCAGCGAACTAAAGCACTCACAAAAATCGATAATTGCACGGTGCTACTGCCACTACAATTTTGGATAGCAGATAGGAAGGGTTGCGAGCAGTTTACGTGTATGACTGCTCGATTACTACAAAAAATTACGTACTTCAATCACACAATCACCTCTGATCATCCCTCGTAATACTAAATACCGCTATGTAGACCCTAACTCATCCACTCCACCCTTTAAAGCCCAACCTAAACTTCAAGATCTTAATATTCCTATCCTGAAACAACAATTTTTGAAACAACAATTTTTTATTGGCATAGTATGCATGGCACGTCAAAAGTTACATTTCAGATTAATAGTTGTATTACATAACAGCTAAGCTAATCTAAGTATTTTTATTAAATTGTGATTACAAATGATTCTTATGTCTATTTTATTGTGAACAGTTATCAAGAGGAAAGCAAAAGAAAAACCTCTCGTCATGTGAATGAGTCCTTAAAGTCTAAATTATTTACAATATAGAAGGAGGTTGGGATGAGGATTTAGGGGGGGGGGGGGGGGGGGGGGGTTTGTTGGGGTTATGTTTTTACGTACTGTGCGTCGGAGTAAGTCCTGTGGGAGTTTTTGGTGGAGTTGAAATGTGTGATTCGGCTGTCGGAATCAAAAAGTTCGTCGTTGTCTTTCAGGGCTCTAAAGTGTTGGGGAAATTGGTATTTATTTGATTTGTTGGATGTTGCTAGAGGGTTTAGTTGTAGAAGGTTACTGATGGGCGGGTTGGGGTGGCTAAGGCATTTAGTGAGTGTTTTCAATAGTTGGGTTGTCAGGAAATGGTTGATTCTGGGGATTTTGGCTGTGTCGTAGAACACTTGATTGCTAACATATTCGTCAGAATCTTCTTTCCGAAACGTGTTGCAGCCGTGTCTTAGGATCATACGTTAATATTCTACGTCTAGCACTCGTTGCGTGTAGACGTGTTTTTAATCGCTCCTGTCATTAATTTTAAAAATTAATTAATTTTTTGCAAAAGTCAGTTTCAAACAATTGCAATATTTTTTTACGAGCCAGTCAAAAGCAAATTTTGATTTTATTGGGAAAACTATCACCGTCGATATTATTCGAGCATTTATCGAATACCTGAAATTCATTTCCTGAAGAAATATCAAAAGTGGAAATACGTTCAAGGGAAGTCCCGGTCTGAGAACATTCCCTCCAGTCTCGCTGCGAAAGCGACGAGATGGAGGAGCCCGATGGCTTCAGCCATCAATCAGGATCATGCCCATCGCCAATGATGACGGGCGAAAAAAAACTAAAAAGAAGTCACGAGAATAAAGCAGAAAAACCGACAATCCTATCGGTTACGGAAATCGAACAGCTTATCCACGAAAATGATAGAGCTGAAAAAATCGAAAAAGAAAATGAAGAACTCAAGCTGCGAGTTAAATCTTTGGAAGCACTTGTTGGAACGTTAACGTTCAACAAGGATAACGAAAGCAAGAAAGGCCGACAAACAAACCCAAAAACCGAAGAAAAGAAAATTAAAAAGCCACAGGAAGAAGCTAATCAAGAGGATGTCCTCAGCGCAGGAGGCGCCAACGAAAGCAAGAATTATTATGCAGCGCTAGCTGGTCTGGAAGAAACAATGGACGTTGAAGAGGATACAGGTAAAACGTCAAAATTAGATAGTGATTTCATTGAATATCTTAGAGTTAAAAACCGGGAGAAAAAACCAAAAGGTTTGTCTGCTGGTCCGTCTGCTGGTCCGTCCGTTAACATTAATGAAAAAAAAGAGAAAGTCCCACCAATCAATGTGTTTGGGCAAACGGGAAAAGATATGGTTCGGCTTCTGGCAGCCGAAAATAAACTAAAAGATTTTCAGATAAAAAGAGTCAATGCCGAAAGTCAAAGTCAAAGTCAAAAGCGCTTTATTTAATACTCATCGTTATAAATTTTAAAAGAATATAAAGCAAATTCCAAATAATAACAATCAAAAAAACTTAATGGCCCAAATGGCTCTCTAAATTTGTACGTTATCATAAACTCATTTCATCAAAAAAAAAACTATAGCAAATGCAATTAATTACGATTATTACATATTTTTACAATTCAATTGGAAAAAGGAGAAAAAACCAACCAACACTATCCTAAAATTATTTATAATTAATACACAACAGTGAAACTTTGATCCTACACCTAATATGTTGTAACTTATTTCTAATAAAATACAATCAAAAAAACTTTATCTTATACTAAAAATACTATAACAATGTTCCTAACCTAAGTGTTTAATCTTATCTCTAACGGAATATAGTAAACATTACATATACCTAACCTATACCTGATTTTAACAAAAATATATAACAATACTAAATGTAGCAATAATGAGCTGAAACTCAAAAACTAAATAACGAAAAACACCAAAACTGAAAACAAACACGAAAAATTTAGACATTGTCATTCAGCCACCAATACCTGGATTGCGCCGTCTCAACTCGATCAGCTTCAACGAATCTAGCAAATGAGTATCTCCATTGAAATCGTTGGTCTCGTGAACTCAAATTCGGAGGATATTTTATCTTCTTATCGGTGGCCCGTCGATATATGTGATATATGACTGGGACGCCGTCAGAATCAAAAACATATCGATTCATGTCCAAATACACGAATGCTTCTGGAGGAATGAAGCCAGTAGCGAGGCAAGTCGCTATATACCCGTCTGTAGGGTGGAACGGCTGTGAAATCCAAGGGTTTTCACTCACAGTCACAGATCTTGCGATATGATTCCGAAGAAGCTTCAATATGAAGATATCGACTCTAGTCACTTCAGCAGTTTGATAAATTCTTCTATTCGATATATAATGTTTCCAATCCGTCTCAGGCTTTCTGTACAAACCAGTACATGCACGAAGTCATTTCCTTTCGAAAACTCTTAATTTTTCCATAGTACTAGCACTCTGGTTGTACCAGATCTGACATCCATATGTCAAAACTGGTCTAACCAGTGTCTTGTAACAGATAATTTTGACCTTTTGATCAATGTATCTGGAATGAAAGAGTTTTCGAAGGGCCATGACTACTTTAAGTGCTTTACTGAGCATGATTTTCACATGTTCAGTATAGTACAGATACTGATCGAGATAAACACCGAGGTATCGAACACAGGATTTATGTGGAATTCGTTCTGAACTACCCTCGCCAGCCATGATGTGGAAATCTTTCCAATTACGTTTCAAGTCTTGACTGACCCCCTGCAGCGTTGTCCGAAACAAGATTGTTTCACACTTCTGCGCATTGATTTTCATTCGCCAATTGTCAGTGTACAGCTGTACATCATTGAACATTTTTTGGAGATTGCTCTGAACTATTGTAGCTTTTCGGTCAGCCGTGTAGATGATCAGATCATCAGCAAACGCTACCAATGATCGCTTTGGCGAGACGTTAAAATCAAAGCCGTTCAATAGCTTGCGAATGAAGATTGAGAAGAGCAGAGGCGCAGTAACTGTTCCCTGCTGTAGACCATTCAAGACCTTGAACTCGCGCATTGTTGTCAGATTTCCATCGGTTACAAAAACGATTTCCCGTATAACATATTACACATCATGGCGACAAGGTGTCTGGGGAACTTGTCCTGAAGAAGTTTAAAAATAAGTCCATCTAACCATACCGTATCAAAGGCTTTCTCCATATCAATGAGACACGCTCCAACACATTGTCTATCATTTAGTTTCCAACAGATGTCTGAGGTTACTTTCGTTATTGCATGTGTGGTCGAATACCTGGCACGAAAACCAAATTGGCAATTCGGCATCAACTCATTTTCCTCAATGTGGGCGTTTAATGCTCTGTTGAGTATCACTTCAAACACCTTGCTGATGTTAGGCAGCAAGCTGATTGGGCGATAGCTTTTCGGGCATGAAGATTCTTTTCCTTTCTTCAAGATCGGAAATACCTTAGCCTTTTTCCACTCATTTGGGAAATATGAATTGCTCAACATGTTGTTGAACAATATGCAATAGTTCCTAATAGCAACCTCAGGCAAATGTCGGAGAACTACATTTGGAATACCATCATTACCACATGATTTCTTGTTGTTTATCTTGCGAAATATGAAACACAAGTCTTCATAGCTGACAAAATAATCAATAAGATTCAAGCTCGGTATGAGGTCAGATGTTAATGTTTCATTGAAATGAAGAATTGATTGGCCGTTCAGGCTTGATTTGAAGTCGGAAACTTTTGCTTCAACGACCTCTGAAAAAATTTCGTTCCCTCTCTCAGGGTTTGGTAGATGAACCAATTCAAAATGTGTTCCAATCAGGGCAAGTTTATCCAATCCTTCACAAATAATCCTGTTTCCATTTCTATCCGGAGTCGTACTATCAATTTCGATACCAGCCCTATCGAGAAGATTTATCTCATCACTAGTGACTTCAAGATTCGATACCTTCACTCGAGACTTCTTGCGGAATATGCTATTCACTTTCGCGAACACGCCGTCTGGGTCCTGTGGGCTAATACCCCTCAATTTTTCCGCCCATTGATTGCTGACCTCACTCCTGAAGTATGACCGGATTAAGTTCCGGACATTCTTCAGATGTAATTTCAACAAAGACAACGAGGGATGGTTGTAGTCCAAAAATCGTCGATAAATATTGTTGACGCGTGTGAGAAGGAGGCTTTTCAATCTTTTCAACCTTGCGATGGTTGGTGTTTCATATCCTTCCATATTGTTTCGATGTTTAATCTTGGGAACTACTTTCTCAATCGTTTCCAACGTCAGCTTCTCTAACTTCGACAGATAGACATCTATTTCATCGTTAGTTAGATTTCTGTCATTAGGAACCATTGAGCAAGAGGTGCCGCCATCAGAAGGGGGACATTGCTTCTGGTACTCCCGATTGAACTTCTTTTGAAACTTTCCCCAGTCTGTTCTTTTGAAATTCAACCGATGATTTTCATGTTGAACTGGAATGAGGAAGAAATCATCCCTGTGATGATTGATTTCCATTACGATTGCGTTATGGTCGCTATCATAAGGAAGTACCTGCAGTTTCCGTTGAGGACTATTAAAGCTGAATTCGAGTCTTGCGTCAGCAATGCAGAGGTCCAAATATGAATTTGTCCTAGGGTATGTTGGGAACTCCGACCCATATAGATTGCACCTGTATTCAATTTGGTTCTCTGTTATCCACGATTTCAGGAATACACCTCTTGGATTATTGGTGGCGTTCAGCCATGATGTATGCTTGGCGTTCAGGTCACCAGCAAGAATATAATAGTTATGCAGCCTGTTCAATTCGAGTATTTCGAACAAGGAATTGAGTTCCTCCTTGAGCTTGAGAACAGTTCCACCAGTTGCATAGGCAGAGATAACGAAGAGGTTATCCCCACCTGGCAGTGAGATTTTGATAACGGACACTTCAAGAGATTCAAAGCTTTTGAATTCGACTTTTTCAATATTTTGGAAGCGATAGGGTCTTCGAACCAATATCCCGGTGCCACCTCCCCCATCACCTGTTACCCTATCGTTTCTTACGAACTCAAAATCCTTGAATCCCATGGAGTGCCATGAACTGAGGTGGGTTTCGGTGAGAAGCAGGATGTCAGGCTTTTGTCTGGCAATGAATTCAAGGAGATAATCACGCCGATGTAAAGTAACAATGGAGTTGACGTTGATCGAGATGAGACGAATCCTATCCATGGTAATGTGGCTGGATGACAACTTATTTGGAGGCATTTGAAAGCCCTAAACGCTGAAAAACAATGTTAATTTTCGAATCTTGTTTATCGATTCGCTCCGATAAGGAATTTAGTTGTTGATAAATTTTAAGGAGCAGCTCATTATTGCTACTTACATTATTTATTTTATTTACATTGTCTGCTGGTCCTCTAGCAGCAAGTGCAAATGACACCCCGGGCTTGACGAAGTTGGTAGGTATCGAACTGCGGTGTGCTTGAATTTGTTTTGATGTGACTTTAACCTTTGCATCTTGATACCGGGGGCATCCTCGATATGATGCTGGATGACCAAAGGCACCGCAGTTCACACAATATAGTTTTTCTTTTGGCTCCGCCTGAGCCAATTTGCACTCGCCGGGAACATGGATGTCTTTGCATTTCACACACCTACATTTCATGACGCAATTGGCAGCCGAATGCCCGAATCTTTGACACCTGTAGCACTGGTTGACCTCACTTTTCTGGAGGCGTTCCCACCTCACCACGCGGAAGTTCAAGTACCGTATTTTCTGCAGCGCACTCGAACTACTTTTGCTGGAAATTTGGACTAAGTAGTGAGGCAAGTTTTTGCGCTCCACAATCGATCTTCTCGTTGCAAAATTTTTAACTGAAATAAACTGTATTTCTGGTGCAGCCTCTTGCAGCACCTGAAGGAGATCGATTGTGTCCTCACCACAGTCCAGACCCTTCAATAAAAAGGTTTGGTTCTTCTCGCTTTTCGGGGTGTACGTGAAATGTGGAACATCTCCAGAATTTAAGGCACTTTTTGTTGCCTCGAAATCAACCAGCGACTTTGTCCTTATTGTTAACTTATCGGCATTGACTCTTTTTATCTGAAAATCTTTTAGTTTATTTTCGGCTGCCAGAAGCCGAACCATATCTTTTCCCGTTTGCCCAAACACATTGATTGGTGGGACTTTCTCTTTTTTTTCATTAATGTTAACGGACGGACCAGCAGACGGACCAGCAGACAAACCTTTTGGTTTTTTCTCCTGGTTTTTAACTCTAAGATATTCAATGAAATCACTATCTAATTTTGACGTTTTACCTGTATCCTCTTCAACGTCCATTGTTTCTTCCAGACCAGCTAGCGCTGCATAATAATTCTTGCTTTCGTTTGCGCCTCCTGCGCTGAGGACATCCTCTTGATGAGCTTCCTGTGGCTTCTTAATTTTCTTTTCTTCGGTTTTTGGGTTTGTTTGTCGGCCTTTCTTGCTTTCGTTATCCTTGTTGAACGTTAACGTTCCAACAAGTGCTTCCAAAGATTTAACTCGCAGCTTGAGTTCTTCATTTTCTTTTTCGATTTTTTCAGCTCTATCTTTTTCGTGGATAAGCTGTTCGATTTCCGTAACCGATAGGATTGTCGGTTTTTCTGCTTTATTCTCGTGACTTCTTTTTAGTTTTTTTTCGCCCATCATCATTGGCAGTGGGCATGATCCTGATTGATGGCTGAAGCCATCGGGCTCCTCCATCTCGTCGCTTTCGCAGCGAGACTGGAGGGAATGTTCTCAGACCGGGACTTCCCTTGAACGTATTTCCACTTTTGATATTTCTTCAGGAAATGAATTTCAGGTATTCGATAAATGCTCGAATAATATCGACGGTGATAGTTTTCCCAATAAAATCAAAATTTGCTTTTGACTGGCTCGTAAAAAAATATTGCAATTGTTTGAAACTGACTTTTGCAAAAAATTAATTAATTTTTAAAATTAATGACAGGAGCGATTAAAAACACGTCTACACGCTACGAGTGCTAGACGGGTATCTCAATGCCGATAAGTTGACAATAAGGACAAAGTCGCTGGTTGATTTCGAGGCAACAAAAAGTGCCTTAAATTCTGGAGATGTTCCGCATTTCACGTACACCCCGAAAAGCGAGAAGAACCAAACCTTTTTATTGAAGGGTCTGGACTGTGGTGAGGACACAATCGATCTCCTTCAGGTGCTGCAAGAGGCTGCACCAGAAATACAGTTTATTTCAGTTAAAAATTTTGCAACGAGAAGATCGATTGTGGAGCGCAAAAACTTGCCTCACTACTTAGTCCAAATTTCCAGCAAAAGTAGTTCGAGTGCGCTGCAGAAAATACGGTACTTGAACTTCCGCGTGGTGAGGTGGGAACGCCTCCAGAAAAGTGAGGTTAACCAGTGCTACAGGTGTCAAAGACTCGGGCATTCGGCTGCCAATTGCGCCATGAAATATAGGTGTGTGAAATGCAAAGACATCCATGCTCCCGGCGAGTGCAAATTGGCTCAGGCGGAGCCAAAAGAAAAACTACATTGTGTGAACTGCGGTGCCTTTGGTCATCCAGCATCATATCGAGGATGCCCCCGGTATCAAGATGCAAAGGTTAAAGTCACATCAAAACAAATTCAAGCACACCGCAGTTCGATACCTACCAACTTCGTCAAGCCCGGGGTGTCATTTGCACTTGCTGCGAGAGGACCAGCAGACAATGTAAATAAAATAAATAATGTAAGTAGCAATAATGAGCTGCTCCTTAAAATTTATCAACAACTAAATTCCTTATCGGAGCGAATCGATAAACAAGATTCGAAAATTAACATTGTTTTTCAGCGTTTAGGGCTTTCAAATGCCTCCAAATAAGTTGTCATCCAGCCACATTACCATGGATAGGATTCGTCTCATCTCGATCAACGTCAACTCCATTGTTACTTTACATCGGCGTGATTATCTCCTTGAATTCATTGCCAGACAAAAGCCTGACATCCTGCTTCTCACCGAAACCCACCTCAGTTCATGGCACTCCATGGGATTCAAGGATTTTGAGTTCGTAAGAAACGATAGGGTAACAGGTGATGGGGGAGGTGGCACCGGGATATTGGTTCGAAGACCCTATCGCTTCCAAAATATTGAAAAAGTCGAATTCAAAAGCTTTGAATCTCTTGAAGTGTCCGTTATCAAAATCTCACTGCCAGGTGGGGATAACCTCTTCGTTATCTCTGCCTATGCAACTGGTGGAACTGTTCTCAAGCTCAAGGAGGAATTCAATTCCTTGTTCGAAATACTCGAATTGAACAGGCTGCATAACTATTATATTCTTGCTGGTGACCTGAACGCCAAGCATACATCATGGCTGAACGCCACCAATAATCCAAGAGGTGTATTCCTGAAATCGTGGATAACAGAGAACCAAATTGAATACAGGTGCAATCTATATGGGTCGGAGTTCCCAACATACCCTAGGACAAATTCATATTTGGACCTCTGCATTGCTGACGCAAGACTTGAATTCAGCTTTAATAGTCCTCAACGGAAACTGCAGGTACTTCCTTATGATAGCGACCATAACGCAATCGTAATGGAAATCAATCATCACAGGGATGATTTCTTCCTCATTCCAGTTCAACACGAAAATCATCGGTTGAACTTCAAAAAAACAGACTGGGGAAAGTTTCAAAAGAAGTTTAATCGAGAGTACCAGAAGCAATGTCCCCCTTCTGATGGCGGCAACTCTTGCTCAATGGTTCCTAATGACAGGAATCTAACTAACGATGAAATAGATGTCTATTTGTCGAAGCTAGAGAAGCTGACGTTGGAAACGATTGAGAAAGTAGTTCCCAAGATTAAACATCGAAACAATATGGAAGGATATGAAACACCAACCATCGCAAGGTTGAAAAGATTGAAAAGCCTCCTTCTCACACGCGTCAACAATATTTATCGACGATTTTTGGACTACAACCATCCCTCGTTGTCTTTGTTGAAATTACATCTGAAGAATGTCCGGAACTTAATCCGGTCATACTTCAGGAGTGAGGTCAGCAATCAATGGGCGGAAAAATTGAGGGGTATTAGCCCACAGGACCCAGATGGCGTGTTTGCGAAAGTGAATAGCATATTCCGCAAGAAGTCTCGAGTGAAGGTATCGAATCTTGAAGTCACTAGTGATGAGATAAATTTTCTCGATAGGGCTGGTATCGAAATTGATAGTACGACTCCGGATAGAAATAGAAACAGGATTATTTGTGAAGGATTGGATAAACTTGCCCTGATTGGAACACATTTCCAATTGGTTCATCTACCAAACCCTGAGAGAGGGAACGACATTTTTTCAGAGGTCGTTGAAGCAAAAGTTTCCGACTTCAAATCAAGCCTGAACGGCCAATCAATTCTTCATTTCAATGGAATATTAACATCTGACCTCATACCGAGCTTGAATCTTATTGATTATTTTGTCAGCTATGAAGACTTGTGTTTCATATTTCGCAAGATAAACAACAAGAAATCATGTGGTACTGACGGTATTCCAAATGTAGTTCTCCGACATTTGCCTGAGGTTGCTATTAGAAACTATTGCATATTGTTCAACAACATGTTGAGCAATTCATATTTCCCAAATGAGTGGAAAAAGGCTAAGGTATTTCCGATCTTGAAGAAAGGAAAAGAATCTTCATGCCCTAAAAACTTTCGCCCAATCAGCTTGCTGCCTAACATCAGCAAGGTGTTTGAAGTGATACTCAACAGAGCATTAAACGCCCACATTGAGGAAAATGAGTTGATGCCAAATTGCCAATTTGGTTTTCGTGCCAGGCATTCGACCACACATGCAATAACGAAAGTAACCTCAGACATCTGTTGAAAACTAAATGATAGACAATGTGTTGGAGCATGTCTCATTGATATGGAGAAAGCCTTCGATACGGTGTGGTTAGATGGACTAGTTTTTAAACTCCTTCAGGACAAGTTCCCCAGACACCTTGTCGCCATGATGTGCAATATGTTATACGGGAAATCGTTTGTTGTAACTGATGGAAATCTGACAACAATGCGCGAGTTCAAGGTCTTGAATGGTCTACAGCAGGGAACAGTTACTGCGCCTCTGCTCTTTTCAATCTTTATTCGCAAGCTATTGAACGGCTTTGATTTTAACGTCTCGCCAACGCGATCATTGGTAGCGTTTGCTGATGATCTGATCATCTATACGGCAGACCGAAAAGCTACAATAGTTCAGAGCAATCTACAAAAAATGTTCAATGATGTACAGCTGTATACTGACAATTGGCGAATGAAAATCAATGTGCAGAAGTGTGAAACAATCTTATTTCGGACAACACTGCAGGGGGTCAGTCAAGACCTGAAACGTAATTGGAAAGATTTCCACATCATGGCTGGTGAGGGTAGTCTTGAACGGGTTCCACATAAATCCTGTGTTCGATACCTCGGTGTTTATCTCGATCAGTATCTGTACTATACTGAACATGTGAACATCATGCTCAGTAAGGCACTCAAAGTAGTCATGGCCCTTCGAAGGCTCTTTCATTCCAGATACATTGACCAAAAGGTCAAAATTATCTGTTACAAGACACTGGTTAGACCAGTTTTGACATATGGATGTCAGATCTGGTACAACCAGAGTGCTAGTACTATGGAAAAATTAAGAGTTTTCGAAAGGAAATGTCTTCGTGCATGTACTGGTTTGTACAGAAAGCCTGAGACGGATTGGAAACATTATATATCGAATAGAAGAATTTATCAAACTGCTGAAGTGACGAGGGTCGATATCTTCATATTGAAACTTCTTCGGAATCATATCGCAAGATCTGTGACTGTGAGTGAAAACCCTTGGATTTCACAGCCGTTCCACCCTACAGACGGGTATATAGCGACTTGCCTCGCTACTGGCTTCATTCCTCCAGAAGCATTCGTGTATTTGGACATGAATGGATATGTTTTTGATTCTGACGGCGTCGCAGTCATATATCACATATATCGACGGGCCACCGATAAGAAGATATAATATCCTCCGAATTTGAGTTCACGAGACCAACAATTTCAATGGAGATACTCATTTGCTAGATTCGTTGAAGCTGATCGAGTTGAGACGGGGCAATCCAGGTATTGGTGGCTGAATGACAATGTCTAAATTATTCGTGTTTATTTCTAGCTTTGGTGTTTTTTTTCGTTATTTAGTTTTTGAGTTTCAGCTCATTATTGCTACGTTTAGTGTTGTTATTTTTTTTTTTGTTTAAAAATTAGGTATAGGTTAGGTATATGTAATGTTTACTATATTCCGTTAGAGATAAGATTAAACACTTAGGTTAGGAACATTGTTACAGAATTTTTTTAGTATAAGATAAATTTTTTTGATTGTATTTTATTAGAAATAAGTTACAACATATTAGGTGTAGGATCAAAGTTTCACTGTTGTGTTTTAATTATAAATAATTTTAGGATAGTGTTGGTTGGTTTTTTCTCCTTTTTCCAATTAAATT
This sequence comes from Odontomyia ornata, assembly GCA_963969285.1. Lineage (NCBI taxonomy): Eukaryota > Metazoa > Arthropoda > Insecta > Diptera > Stratiomyidae > Odontomyia > Odontomyia ornata. The sequence continues at coordinate 368,187,606 of OZ017739.1, read as the reverse complement.
TTCAAAATATGTAATAATCGTAATTAATTGAATATGCTATAGTTTTTTGATGAAATGAGTTAATGATAACGTACAGATTTAGAGAGCCATTTGGGCCATTAAGTTTTTTTGATTGTTATTGTTTGGAATTTGCTTTATATTCTTTTAAAATTTATAACGATGAGTATTAAATAAAGCGCTTTTGACTTGACTTGACGTGTTTTTAATATTCTACGTCTAGCACTCGTTGCGTGTAGACGTGTTTTTAATCGCTCCTGTCATTAATTTTAAAAATTAATTAGTTTTTCGCAAAAGTCAGTTTCAAACAATTGCAATATTTTTTTACGAGCCAGTCAAAAGCAAATTTTGATTTTATTGGGAAAACCATCACCGTCGAATTATTCGAGCATTAATCGAATACCTGAAATTCATTTCCTGAAGAAATATCAAAAGTGTAAATACGTTCAAGGGAAATCCCGGTCTGAGAACATTCCCTCTAGTCTCGCTGCGAAAGCAACGAGATGGAGGAGCCCGATGGCTTCAGCCATCAATTAGAAGGACCATGCCCATCGCCAATGATGACGGGCGAAAAAAAACTTAAGAAAATACGAGAATCAAGAACAAAACCCGACAATCCTATCGGTTATCGAGATCGAACAGCTGATCCAAGAAAAAGAGATAGCTGAAAAATTTGAAAAGGAAAATGAAGAACTCAAGCTTCGAGTTAAATCGTTAGAAGCACTTGTTGGAACGTTAACGTTCTACAAGGATAAAGATATCAAGAAAGGCCGACAACCACACTCAAAATCTGAAGACAAGAAAACTAAAAAGCCACAGGAAGAAGCTAATCAAGAGGATGTCCTCAGCGCAGGAGGCGCAAACGACACCAGAAATTATTATGCAGCGCTAGCTGATCTTGAAGAAACGATGAACGTTGAAGAGGATACAGGTAAAACGTCAAAATTAGATAATGATTTCATTGAATATCTTAGAGTTAAAAATCGGGAGAAAACACCAAAAGGTTTGTCTGCTGGTCCGTCCGTTAAGATTGATGAAAAAAAAGAAAAAGTCCCACCAATCAATGTGTTTGGGCAAACGGGCAAAGATATGGTTCGGCTTTTGGCAGCCGAAAATAAACTAAAAGATTTTCAGATAAAAAGAGTCAATGCTGATAAGTTGACAATAAAGACTAAGTCGCTGGTTGATTTCCAGGCAACAAAAAGTGCCTTAAATTCTGGAGATGTTCCGCATTTCACGTACACCCCGAAAAGCGAAAAGAACCAAACCTTTTTATTGAAGGGTCTGGACTGTGGTGAGGACACAGTCGATCTCCTTCAAGTGCTGCAAGAAGCTATACCAGAAATACAGTTTATTTCAGTCAAAAACTTTGCAACGAGGAAATCGATTGTGGAGCGCAAAAACTTGCCTCACTACTTAGTCCAGATTTCCAGCAAAAGTAGTTCGAGTGCCCTGCAGAAACTACGGTACTTGAACTTCCGCGTGGTGAGGTGGGAACGCCTCCAGAAAAGTGAGGTCAACCAGTGCTACAGGTGTCAAAGATTCGGGCATTCGGCTGCCAATTGCGTCATGAAATATAGGTGTGTCAAATGCAAAGACATTCATGCTCCCGGCGAGTGCAAATTGGCTCAGGCGGAGCCAAAAGAAAAACTATATTGTGTGAACTGCGGTGCCTTTGGTCATCCAGCATCATATCGAGGATGCCCCGGGTATCAAGATGCAAAGGTTAAAGTAACTCCACAGGACCCAGACGGCGTGTTCGCGAAAGTGAATAGCATATTCCGCAAGAAGTCTCGAGTGAAGGTATCGAATCTTGAAGTCACTAGTGATGAGATAAATCTTTTCGATAGGGCTGGTATCGAAATTGATAGTACGACTCCGGATAGAAATGGAAACAGGATTATTTGTGAAGGATTGGATAAACTTGCCCTGATTGGAACATATTTTGAATTGGTTCATCTACCAAACCCTGAGAGAGGGAACGAAATTTTTTCAGAGGTCGTTGAAGCAAAAGTTTCCGACTTCAAATCAAGCCTGAACGGCCAATCAATTCTTCATTTCAATGAAACATTAACATCTGACCTCATACCAAGCTTGAATCTTATTGATTATTTTGTCAGCTATGAAGACTTGTGTTTCATATTTCGCAAGATAAACAACAAGAAATCATGTGGTACTGATGGTATTCCAAATGTAGTTCTCCGACATTTGCCTGAGGTTGCTATTAGGAACTATTGCATATTGTTCAACAACATGTTGAGCAATTCATATTTCCCAAATGAGTGGAAAAAGGCTAAGGTATTTCCGATCTTGAAGAAAGGAAAAGAATCTTCATGCCCCAAAAGCTATCGCCCAATTAGCTTGCTGCCTAACATCAGCAAGGTGTTTGAAGTGATACTCAACAGAGCATTAAACGCCCACATTGAGGAAAATGAGTTGATGCCGAATTGCCAATTTGGTTTTCGTGCCAGGTATTCGACCACACATGCAATAACGAAAGTAACCTCAGAAATCTGTTGGAAACTAAATGATAGACAATGTGTTGGAGCATGTCTCATTGATATGGAGAAAGCCTTTGATACGGTATAGTTAGATGGACTTATTTTTAAACTCCTTCAGGACAAGTTCCCCAGACACCTTGTCGCCATGACGTGTAATATGTTATACGGGTAATCGTTTGTTGTAACTGATGGAAATCTGACAACAATGCGCGAGTTCAAGGTCTTGAATGGTCTACAGCAGGGAACAGTTACTGCGCCTCTGATCTTTTCAATCTTCATTCGCAAGCTCAGGGGCGGATTTGGGTATAGGCCGAGTAGGCCACGGCCTAGAGCGGCAAATTTTTAGGGCGGCAAATTTTCAGGGCGGCAAATTTAGAAGCGACTAAAAAGTTTAGATTTATTGAACGAGAAATAATTAATTTATTGTGTTAATTATAATGCAGAAGACACTCTCTTACAGAAAGGTTCACATACATATATATCTATACACATTCAGATTTTCGATACGTATAAATATAGATATAACACAACAAAAGTTCAGACACACGTCAGCGCAAGAGCTGCATCGACCCGAAATGATCGTCTGGGCAAAGTAAACAAAAAACTTTTCGGAAATGTAGCCGCGCGCAGTCTGCGACGAATTTGGAGTCGACGACTTTAGAGTCGTCGCAGACTGCGCGGGGCTACTTCGGCTTAAAGACCGCGGTCTCTGCGAGTATGCGATATTTTTTCGCGGAGGCGCGGAATACTTAGAATATTATACACTCGCGTGCAACATCATTGGCCAAAATATTATATGCTTAATGTTTACATTTTGCTCACTCGTTTCGATACAATGACACGTTTGAACACTAGTCAGTGTGCAGCGACTTTTGAAGCAGCACGGGTCGCTGATAAATAAGTTATTCTTGTGCAGAATTGGCGTCAAAATAATTTTTATTATTATAGTGGGCGATTAATTATAACATTTATAGAATGAGTATCAGAAAACAATCGAGTGGATGTGAATATGGAAAAATAGCTGCAAGAAAAGAAGAGAAGTATCAAGAAATAATCGCTAAAACACCGAAAATAGACAAACTGTTTAAAACCAACACTCACAAGAACGATGATAACGATGATAATGATAATGAAGAAGATTCTGACAATGGTTCGATCAATTAACGACACAGACAAGGTGCACGATCAGCATATATGTAGTTCGTGAACCATGTGACTCAGTCAGTGTGAGTAGTGATCCGGTTCTGTGGGTAATAAATGACGCAACCATAGATCATATCGTGACAAATGGTTTTAACAAAATATGAATAGTGATTTTAAAAAAAGTAAGCGCGAGTATGCAACAGGGCCACGTTATTTTTCGAAAGCTGGTTTCGAAACAACTCTATCCAACGGCGAAAACGTGCATCGTAAGTGGCTAATCTACTCAGAAAGTACTGGGAAAGTATTTTGTGGGCCGTGTGCATTGTTTGATAGAAAAACTCAATTTGGATCACAGAAACAAGGTTTCGACGACTGGAAAAATAAAGTAAGAATTGGTCAGCACGAAAAAAAGTCAGTCTCTTAAAAATGCTTTAATATCTATGAAACTACGAGGAAATAAAACGAATCGAGTTGACGCAAAATTATTGGAGAAAATCGAAGAAGAAAGAACTTATTGGCGTAGTGTACTTCAGAGAGTCGTGAATGTGATTAAAGCTCTTTCATCTCGAGGCCTATCACTCAGAGGTCGCGTAGAGCAATTTGGAAATCCTCACAATGGGAACTACATGATGTCCCTCGAATTAATTGCGATATACGATGATTTTTTAGCTACGCACATTTCTGAATATGGAAATCCGGGTAAAGGAGGCACGAGCTATCTATCCTCGACCATATGTGACGAGTTCGTACAAATTATTGCTGACGAAGTTTCAAAAACTATAGTTAGAGAAGTTAAGGCTTCAAAATATTATTCAATAATTGTTGATTCTACACCAGATTTGTCACACATAGATCAACTCACATTTATTTTGCGATATGTGGATTCAAGTGGCTCTCCAGTAGAAAGATTTTTGACATTTTTACCTAATGTTGGTCATAAAGGCATAGATGTAGCAAATGCTATTATGAGAACATTAGAGGAACTACAAATTGATATCAAGAATTGTCGTGGTCAATCTTATGATAACGCTGCGAATATGTCTGGGATAAACAAAGGCGTTCAAGCGGAAATAAAAAAAAGTGTCCTTACGCTGTATATATACCTTGTTCAGCGCATTCTTTAAATTTAGTTGGCATTTGTGCGGCAGAAATTTGCAAAGAAAGCTGTCTATTTTTTAGTTTATTCCAAGAACTCAACAATATTTTTAATTTATCAACTCACCGATCTGAAATATTAAAAAATGAATGTGATCTATACAAGAAAAATCTAGAAATAAATAATTTGGATACAAGAAGAATTAAAACAATTAAAACATTATCTGGAACAAGATGGTCTTGTAGTAATCGAGGAGTAGGGCGCTAAAAGCCAGCGCTGCCACAGGCACACAGCACAAACTCAATTTAACAATGGGTAACCATTCAGTCACCTTCCCCATCGCAACACTCGCTCTTTTTTTTTCGCATGAAAAATAAATTAAGGAAATTTCTTTTGTACTGAACTCCCGGGAAACAAAATTCTAAACTTGTTTAAAATTTTAACGTGTAGTGATTTTATTACAATATCTTTTGAATATAATTTAATGAATTGCGGTGTAACGCGGTACACAAATGCTTTGAACGAAACGGTTAACCCCTTTAATTATATGAACGATAAAATCATTGTATCATTTAAACCCCTCAAAAATTGTCAAATTGTACCCATTCCAACCATAATCTTAATTAAAAATTTTTTGTTTGTCGGTAGTTAAAGCGTGCCTGTCTAATTCTTCCGATTTTTCTTTTTCCCTAATTACGCTTAATCATTACAAACGAAAATTGCATTCATTTGATAACTTAAGCGAATCTACAAAAGACGACGTAAATTTTAAAAACAACCGAAACGAGTGTGCATTATCACCATCGCGGATCCACCCATAGATGTCACTATTGAACGAAACTTTTCGCGATTTTACACTATTGTTTCGTTGCTCGATGGTTCGCCCCCGCCATGTTTGCAACTTGGGGAAAGTGATAAATCAAGTGAGAGAAAATTTATAGTTACAAAAGAAAAGAAGCAAAAATTGAAGGTGATACGAGCGGTGGATTGCATTGTGTTTTATTTAATTCGGCCGAAGGAATACGTAGCGCAAAAATTAAATTATTATGCGAAATTCATATAGTTGTTAAGTTTCGGCGAAAATTCGTAAAAGAAGAAAATTGAGGTTAAGAAGAGAAGAGCCAGGAAACTACTTGCCAGGTATAATCAAAGTAACATGTGTGCGGTATTGTTCACCTATAATGTTTTTTCTTAGAAGATTTGCTTCATAAGCCAAGACTTCCTACTGATGTTTATGCCTATATGTTCTATTGTGACTTCATCATTTTCCTGGTCCTGGTGATAAGACGGTGCGAATTGGAACGCGTGAGGCTATGGTCCATTATTTTGACGCTTGCGAACGTGCAACGCTTGATTCTTATTTGCTCGAAAGCAAGAAGTATTTATTTTTGTACGAATATCAATCATTCCGTGCTTCCTTCACGCGTGTGGATGATTTAAATTATTGTTTGTATTGCATTGTTTGCGCGGTGTCGTCTATGCACCACATCTCTACTGTTTGAGGAATTGTTTCGCAATTCAACGTCTCATTTGGAGGAATGTTAATGTATTGCTAAAGCTGGGGTGGCGGGAAAAAACTATTTTGGCTGAACCAAAACAAAGACTTCTGATTACAATATCGGGTCGTAAGACAGAGTATAAAAATCCTCCGTCTCCGAAGGCTGCTGACGTTGGCACTCACGAAGGACTTGTCAGACTCAACATTACTCGCAGTGGAAAACGTACGCCACCTACAGAACGAGCTCCTGATTTTTCATATCAAGAATCCTCATCAGACTTGGCCTACACAGTGGCTTCCAAAGACTATTTGCAGTCGGAGTTTGCTGCCCAAGGGAAGGGGTTAGTGCAAAAGAGCTCTTCATCAGCACGGCTGGAGAGGCAGTCATCTCGAGAAGAGTTCCTCGAAGAAGATAAAGTGCAGTTTCGACATCATGACCTTTTCCTGGAGCGTGGAAGCCGTTTTCCTCGCCCCGCAAGCCATGCACCCCTGAAAGCGCCAACAATCGATGAGAGGCTGAGTCGGGTTCTAGATTATGTGAACGAAACCTATTCCCAGAATAACCTTAACACACCTAACGCTATTGAATATGAGGCTTCTACTGAAACACCTGCTCAAACCATAAGCAAAGTATCCGATACTCCATCACTCCGTGATATTCAAAAGGACAAAAACTCATCCATTTTCCATTCAGCAACTAGTAATGACTCAGACGATAGTCCTTTAAGTGATGCTAGACGTAAAAGAATCAAATATGTAGGACAGCCGACGCTATACACAGTTGAAGAAAAAGAGATCCTTGAGGGAAGACGTGAAGGATTCCGGAACCTTGCGGGAGTAAGTGAATATTCCTTTGAATCAGATTCCCTGAACGAAAATCAAATGCCAGCTTTTAGTGATTCAGTGGTGAATCCTGAGGAGGCGACCAAGAAAACGTTTTGACCCGAGTCGTTTTCTCAGTAAACTGTTAAGTTTTGTTCTTTGTATGCTGCTGGAGAAATATCGAAAGTGAGCGAAGGTATACAAGAAGCACGAATGGGTGATTGTTGACAATGGAGTCGGAACTGTTGGGATCTCACAATACGCACAAGAATCTCTAGAAGACGTAGTATTCGCACAGCTGCCGGATATTGGAACTGCTATCAAACAAAACGATGAATGCGGAGTCTTAGAGGGCGTCAAGGCAGCTGGGAGCGGACCACTCGTAGTGTGACGCATTTTGATATCCGAATTGGGAAATGTGCTCGTGGAACGTGGAAAACAACAAGAGAGATGGGGAAAGAGCTGCGGAAGACGGAGTTGGTGTAATTATGCGCTTGGTTGGGTCGAGCGGACGATAACCTATAATTTAGTGGTTCGGATTCAGTGCATTCCAGCCTCGTAGCTGCAAACGATATTAGTGAGCTGTGATTTCTTTTTACAAAACACCCCACCCCAAAGACCGACCTCTGAAAAGCAACGGAGACGGCGAACGCAGAGTCTCGGGCTTTGCTGACAAAAGCAAGTCGGCGACCATGTCACGATTGGATTAGCCGAATGAACGCCAAAACAAACAAAATGTTTTCTTACATAAACCTATTCATAGTGTGAACTGATCTCATTCGTGCAAATCATTGTCATAACGTGCAAACACTTCAAATGACGATTTAACATAAACTTAATCTAAAACTATTTGGAATTATAAAATAAAAATATCCGTGATGTGCGAAGAACAAATTATCTGTTTATCTGCGCGCGTGATAGATTTTAAAATAAGAGAGTGTGTTTACGAACTTATTGGTGAGTCGAAACAGCCAACAATTAAAATTTGCGGGGAATACTCTGTTGATGTGAACTTTTTTTTTTAATTAATTATTACCAGTCGCCGTGCACCTAGAGCTGACCAAAATTTCTCAATGCAATCACGGTGTTGATAGTGCAAGGATAAATACGGGTACCCAACGCCATTTGAATTGAGGACAAGCCGCAATTACTCCATGGCCTGCCGGGATTACAGTGATGGATAACTACTCGTACACATACAATACCCAAGCCCCATTTCGATAACGATTTCAATCCGTCCGAAGAACCAGCACTGGAGCAGTACTAATTAGCTGATGCCGCGTTTGGTTCGTTTTCAAGGTTTCGGCAACCCCCGCTCTACTGATCATTGTCTGGGACGAGCTGGTTAACGGAAACACGTTCGCCATTCCTGGCATTCAAAGCGCATCGGATCGACAGTTCCTCGTGTTGCAGCGTATTCAACTGGCCCCACAATCATCGAAATGGATTTTGTGTTCTGCATCCACCGCTAGCAAGTGAATTATATTCTCCTGTGTCAGGAACTGTGGTAGAGAAGAACACATCAGTTGAGGATACCCCAGGGTTGAGCAATACATCGTGTTATGGAAAAGGCTGGTTATTCAAAGTGAAGCTCAGTGAAACTTCAGAAATTGATAAACTTATGGATGAGAAGAGTTACGAACAATTCTTGAAAACGGATTCACACTAGCGCCCGTTTCAAGTGATTTTATTACTAAATTTTGTATGGCATTCGCCCAAAGAACCTTTATAGTGATAGGTGAACTATTCGGCCTTAGATCATTGTCGAATTACGAATTGTTGCTTTTAAGTTAACAAAAGTGAAAATTTACAGGACGTATCCAGCACCCATCGAGCGCTCGACGGAACATGCGGTGAGTCCTTTTTATTTAATAAAATTTAATTCAAATATTTGTATGATATAATTATTCACATTATATTAATTATTTTATTTAAATTTCATTCACATTTAAATTTCATTTACTATATTACTATATCCGATATACGAGTATCTTATCAGCAATAATTTACTTATTACCTTCTATCTTTCTATCTTTGTTAAATTTGAATAGATTTGAATTGAATTTTTAAAAGTTTTTCGTAAAATAACAGAAACAAAGAATATTTATCCATTTTTATCTTAAATTATGAATGCTCCAAAAAAATATAAACCTTAAAAGTCAACGTTTGAAAGTGATAATACAACAATACAACTATGATTCAAATATTTTTGTTATAATGATTATAATAATAATGACTGAAAAAAAATTCTTCCGAATGAAAACAGAAATAACAAGCAACGCGAAAATAAAAATGATGAATTAAACGAAAAAATCGGTTTTTCTCTTCCGGTTTTTCTAACCGAGTATAGGACCCGGTACGGTGGCAGGCTTCAACCCCAAAACATGAGCCAGCCACCGGGTAATTAATAATCCTTTCTGTTTCAGGTGACGTCATGGGTTGAGTGGCCCAAACAGAGTGCCTTTTTATGGCATAGATTTATGCAATTCAATTGTATAATTCTATGACATAAATTGGTCACCGGGGTACTCCCCTTCTGATGGGAAAGTTCATATAATTCAAGTTGTATGAGTTTTCCACTCAGAAGAAGAATAATTGGCCACTTCAACAAGCTTTCAATGGATTTATTCCGGTTGGGTGGGTATGAAGGGGCTCCACCACCACCCGGTTGCCCCTCTTTCATTTGTGGGCCATGAACTTCGTCGGGTAAAGACGAGGTTACCCTAAGTCCGCCTTTCTTCTCAGGTTTCACTTGTTCTAGTAACAAGTACGTTATCTACAACTTTGCGACTTTGGTCGCCTTTTCTTTTTTGACCTGAAAGCAATTCGTGAATGCGAAATGTTTTGTAGTGGGTCCTCGTGCCGGGGAAACGAACCCGCCCCACGACACCGCAATGCTAGCCTGCCAGCGCATTCACGCGTCTCCGGACGAGGGCATTCTCGGCAGAAACCGACACCTTCCTCTGCCGAGGCAGCAGACCATCGCTGCAGTCCTTTACGGACTTTATTGAAAACTCTTATTCACTGCAGTCTGCTCGACATGATTCGTGTGAAAGTTTACTTTTTTTGTGGAAGCCAATAAATCAAGCTTTAATCAAAATTTCAAATGATTCTACCCAAAAACCTATTGTGAAATTGCAAGCTGAAGGTATTTTAAAGCAATTAGGAACACTTGAAACTGCTTTATTTTTGTGCGTATGGGAATTTTTGTTGCAACGAATTAATGGTGTGAGTAAAAAATTACAAGATCCGAATATAGACATTTCATCTGTAGTCATGTTATACGATGGTTTGATTCAATTGTTAAATGATATAAGGAGTGAAGAGTCATTTAATAATTTTGAAAATCAAGCTCTATTAATAAGTGAAAACAAAGAATACGATAAAGACTTAAAAAGAATAAAAAAACAAAAAGTTTATTTCGATGATTCAGCTACTAAAGCACATTCGTTTACATCTCGAGATCACTTTAGGATTAACATTTACTATTGCATTTTGGACAGTTTGATTGTCGAATTGACAGGTCACCGTACGTCATATGCAGAATTTGCCTCAAAATTTGAATTTTTGGTAAAATTACAGCAAATAAACAATGATGAGATTCAAGTAAAAGCTAATCATTTAATAGAAAATTATCCTGACGATTTAGATTTAAATTTTGTGAAGGAATGCATCCATTTCAAAGCACAATGTAGTGCGAATGAAAATTTACACCGACCGAGCTGTTAAAGTGGATCAAAAATAATAAATTAGATTCAATATATCCCAATGTGGAAATCGCTTTACGTATGTACGTTTGTACGGCGATATCGAATTGCTCAGGAGAAAGATCTTTTTCGACGCTTAAAAGAATAAAAAATTACTTGAGGACAACGATCAGCCAAGAACGATTAAATTCTCTGACACTATTGCACATTGAAAATGAATTGGTAAAAAATGAAAATTTCGATGTTTTGATAAATAATTTTGCTTCGTTAAAATGTAGGCGTAAATATGTGAATTAATAAAATATTTTTAAAACCAACAGTAGTTATAAATAATTATTATATTCTCTTAAGATTATTCTTTTTTCACATTCAAATTCCAAATATATTGGGGCGGCAAATTTTATCCAGCCTAGGGCGCCAAAAAGGTTAATCCGCCTCTGCGCAAGCTATTGAACGGCTTTGATTTTAACGTCTCGCCAACGCGATCATTGGTAGCGTTTGCTGATGATCTGATCATCTATACGGCAGACCGAAAAGCTACAATAGCTCAGAGCAATCTCCAAAGAATGTTCAATGATGTACAGGTGTACACTGACAATTGGCGAATGAAAATCAATACGCAAAAGTGTGAAACAATCTTGTTTCGGACAACGCTGCAGGGGGGTCAGTCAAGACCTGAAACGTAATTGGAAAGATTTCCACATCATGGCTGGTGAGGGTAGTCTTGAACGGGTTCCACATAAATCCTGTGTTCGATACCTCGGTGTTTATCTCGATCAGTATCTGTACTATACTGAACATGTGAAAACCATGCTCAGTAAGGCACTTAAAGTAGTCATGGCCCTTCGAAAGCTCTTTCATTCCAGATACATTGATCAAAAGGTCAAAATTATCTGTTACAAGACACTGGTTAGACCAGTTTTGACATATGGATGTCAGATCTGGTACAACCAGAGTGCTAGTACCATGGAAAAATTAAAAGTTTTCGAAAGGAAATGTCTTCGTGCATGTACTGGTTTGTACAGAAAGCCTGAGACGGATTGGAAACATTATATATCGAATAGAAGAATTTATCAAACTGCTGAAGTGACTAGACTCGATATTTTCATATTGAAACTTCTTCGGAATTATATCGCAAGATCTGTGACTGTGAGTGAAAACCCTTGGATTTCACAGCCGTTCCACCCTACAGACGGGTATATAGCGACTTGCCTCGCTACTGGCTTCATTCCTCCAGAAGCATTCGTGTATTTGGACATGAATGGATATGTTTTTGATTCTGACGGCATCCCAATCATATATCACATATATAGACGATAATAGATAGATAAAATACCCTCCTAATTTGAGTTCACGAGACCAACGATTTCAATGGAGATACTTATTTGCTAGATTTGTTGAAGCTGATCGAGTTGAGACGGCGCAATCCAGGTATTGGAGGCTGAATGACAATGTCTAAATTATTCGTGTTTATTTTTCAGTTCTGGTGTTTTTCGTTATTTTGTTTTTTGAGTTTCAGCTCATTATTGCTTCATTTAGTGTTGTTGTTTATTTGTGTTAAAAATTAGGTATAGGTTAGGTATATGTTATGTTTTCTATATTCTGTTAGAGATAAGGTTTGACGCTTAGGTTAGGAACATTGTTATAGAATTTTTTTTTAGTATAAGATAAAGTTTTTGATTGCATTTTAGGTTAGGAACATTGTAATAGAATTTTTTTCAGTATAAGATAAAGTTGTTGATTGCATTTTATTAGAAATAAGTTACAACATATTAGGTGTAGATCAAAGTCCACTGTTGTGTTTAAATTATAAATAATTTTAGGATAGTGTTGGTTGTTTTTTTCTCCTTTTTCCAATTGAATTTTAAAAATATGTAATAATCTTAATTAATTGAATTTGCTTTAGTTTTTTTTTGATTAAATGTGTTAATGACAACGTATAAATTTAGAGAGCCATTGGGCCATTAAGTTTTTTATTGTTATTGTTTGAAATTTGCTTTATATTCTTTTTAAAATTTATAACGATTAGTATTAAATAAAGCGCTTTTGACTTTGACTTTGAGAGCCAATTGTATAAGCTGATGTCATTTCGATTGGATGTGGTGTTAAGCCAGTGGGGGTGTTTGGCGTTGAAGTCGCCGCCTATAATAAAATAGGATTTTTTGTTGTGTGTATTAGGGAGGGACTGAAGGTAGGTTAGTAAGTCTTAAAGGTGTGAGGTTTTGAGCATTTGTGCCTGGCAGTAGAGGGAAACTAGTAGAAGTTGAGTGGTTCTGGTTTCGACCATGGCGACTGTGTATTCTAATGGGGGATTGTTAATAGGGGGAAAGAATTGTATTTCTTTGATATCATTCGATATAAGGATAGCGGTTCCACCACCTTGAGTGCCGTTGGTTCTATCCGTTCGGAAAATAGAATAGTGGTTGAAGGATGGTTTATGCTTTGGGGAAAGCTTTGTTTCGCAAAGGCAAGCAATGTTGGGCACGGGTTAAAAGTGCGTTTATGTTAGTTCAAGTATTTTAAGATCCATTATAATTTGATAAGAAAGAAAGCATTAATATTTGTTTTTCAATGGGGTTATTTGCCGCTTGGAGTTTGGGAAAGAAATTGTTTAATTGGGCTGCAAGAGTTGAAATGCTTGTTTTGAACACGTTCTGAACTTCTGTTTCAACGGAACTTGTGGTTTTCGGGTGTGTAGCCATAGCATATGAAGTTTGTGTTGATGAGGTTGGTTTAGGATTTGGTGTTGTTGGGGAAGGTGGGGATTTTTTAGGTGGGTTTGCACGTTTTTCCGTGTAGGATTTGAAGGTGGTGCAATTGCGATAGTTCGCAGGATGATCATTTGACCCACAGTTGGCACACTTGGGATTTTCTTCGTTGGTTTTTTGGCAGTTGCCAGGCCCATGTGACAGGCTGCACTTAACACGCCTGTAAAGTAAGTGGCAGTTAGTGGCTGCATGTCCAATACGCTGACAATTTTTACATTGCACAGTGTTTTGGTTTTCAATAGTTTCGAAGGAAACTATGTTGTGCATGATCGCTTTGACATTTTTAAGGGTGGATAGTTGGAAGTTGGGTTCGAAGGTTATGAGCCATAAGTTGAGTTTGATATTGTTTTTTTTTTGGAGTAGGGGGTTATGTAGAGTTTTATAGCTTTAATTTGTTGAATACCTTGGGATTGGAGGTCTGAAATTATGTCCTCAGCAGTATAGGAATGATGTAGGCCACGAATGACCAAGGTTTTGGTTTTCTCATCTGAGAGGGTAAATGTAAAAAAATTGGTTTTTTCAGCAGTTAGTGCTGATTTGTTGGCCATGAAGTCTTCCTTTGAATTCAAGAGGATTTGTGTGTTGGTAGGGCTGGTCCTTTTTAAAAGGTAGTTGGCGGGTAGTGTATTTAGGATGTTATTTTGTATGTTGTTAATTTTAGTTTGGTCCTCATTCACTAATATAATAGGCGGGATTTTTCTTTGACTTACCTTAGTTATTTGATTTGCTGGTTGCTGTGTTGTTGTCTTCGTTAGCAGACTCACTGGTTGCTTCGTTGTAGCCTGTGGGTCACGTGTTGATTGTGTTGTTTGACTTTGATTCAACAGTTTGGGGTACATAACTCCACAATTGTTTGTTGCTGGTTGGTTCTTTGTTGCTTCGTCGGTTGCTGTCGTTGTGGATGTTGTCGGTAGCCTTGCTTTGCTTTCGCCTTGATGGGCCAGCAGAAACTGTACTTGTTTCTGTTGCCTTGTATTTTCCGCTTTCAGGTTCTTCACTAGCGCTTTTAGCTCGCTGACGCTTAACATCTCATTAGCTGTCTCGCTTGCATTGGTGACTGTGCTGCTTGTTGATTCGCATTCAGATGCGCCTTCGCTTTCTTCGGATGAGTCACTCATCGTTGTATTGCTCATAATTGCGTCGCTTATGTTTGCTGTGCTCGTTGTCTCCTCGTTCGTTGTTGCTATATTTCGTTCTTCTTTTCGTCTCCGCCTGCGCCTATGTCTTTCCTGTAGATCGCTAGAGTCGGGAGTTTTGGTGCTTCGCTTGGTCTTGGGCATTTTGCTGCCACTTGCACCGATCGCTTTTGATCGTTCGAATCGCTGTCGTTCGCCTGGATTGATTTTGCTCTGTACTCAACGGATGTCCAATGCAGACTGATATTCCTATCCTCAGTGAAACTTAAATCTTATACCGTTGTTTGTTAATTTCTAAAAGGCTATCTACGAGTAAATATGCAACTGTTACTATTCAAACATTAAAAATTATTGATTGTTAAAGTCTCTGTGTATGTGTGTATGTATTTAGACGTATATAATAAAGGGTTTAATCATAATAATAATTTGTAATTTTTCTTTTCATGGCGTTCTACTTAACTTCAACTTCTAGTTACATGCTGCATCTAAAAATCTTTCTCCACTCTGCATGCACCTCGTGTATATGTGTTTTATGAGTGTGTGAATATATTTTGAGTCGTGATGAAAAATTATTTGCCAAATACACAGATAAAAGTGTATTGTAATTCCAGCTAGTGTATGCTTGTAACATAGGTAAAAGAATTATTCAATGGATCAAAATATACTCCATTCCACTGAAGGAAGAATGTTATACAATACAAGAGATAAACTTAAAATATTGTACATTAAAAAAAATCACCCATTGTATGGAACAGCCTACGTATTCAATTCAATTTATCGTAATATTTCTAGAAGAGTGAACTACAAAATATACACATATATAATCTATCTGGATATTAATTAATCGTTGCCAGCTTAGCTTCCATTTTTTTCCTTTTCTTGTTTTAATGTTTAATTTCCAATATAAAAGTTTAAAAAATCTACAAACATGGGAATAAACATTCACGAGTACTCATCTCATTCCCTCGTCGAGTGCTCGTTGCAGTAATGCGGCGGCTGAATAACAATTCGCGATTTTGATTTTTTTAATTAGTTTTCTCATGTCTGCCAAAATGCATTTTTTCGTAATCCATCGTTTTTAGGGTTTTGTAAAATAATTTTACAAAACCCTTCTAAAATCGCGTCCTGTCTGTCCGTCTGTCCGTCCGTCCGTCCGTCCGTCCGTGTGTCACAGCAGTTTTTCTCGGAAACTACTTAAGCTAGAAGCATCAAATTTTGTATGTAGGTGTAAAGTGGTGATCTCTTCAAAGTTCAACTACTAAAAAATTTTATAAGGTATTTAAGGGGGGTCTCCCCATGTAGGGGAGACCCCCCGATATGGGTATCAAATGAAAGGTCTTGATGAGAACTTTTCAAAACAGGTCTTAGTTTGGCAAAATTTGCTTCGAGGGGCGCACAGGGAGGGGAAATACACGAAAAATTTGTGTCCCCCCCCTCGCGATTGGACACCTGTGGTCTGAAAAATCTGAAAAAAATCAGGAATGTAGGCCTTGGTGAGTACAACAACAACAAATACGTGAGAAGTCGCAATTCACTCAACTTTGTTAGTAATAGTATGATTTATCGATTTTATGTTTTCTTGAATAAAATCTTAACGGTACCCTTAAATTCAATGAAATTCAGTACGCAGATGACTATTTATAAGGTTGATTGACCCTGAAAGTTTCATAAAGATTGCATCATATTTAGCGAAGTTATAGCGGTTTGAATTTTCCTGTATTACTATGGAACAATATGCGCTGCGTGTATTACTATGGCAACATATGGCTATGGAACAACATTCGCTTTTTACCGACTCAGACACTACAGTTTTGCTAGGATTTGCATGAAAATTTCAGGAATGATAGGTCTCATGAATAACTTTGAGAATCAGTTCAGCTAGTGGTATCAGTAATCGTAAAACAAAATAGTGGCTGTTTTAAATGCGAAGATTGAATAATTTTGAGTTATTTTTTCCCAACTTCAACGTTTAAGGTGCATGCTTTGAACACTTGATTCAATTTAATGAATGACTGCAGCTGAGTACCTACAATTAATACTCATAAGTGAAACAAGTCAAGGAGGCGGGAGGGAGCTTCTAACAAAAGGGCTTTGTAACAACTCTAGGATTCGAAAAAATTGGCTATAAATCGATGATAACAGTGCAGGAGAGTGGCCCCTGAAAAAAAATTCATCAAACGTAGCCGATATGAGTATGAAATGAAAGTTTTCATGGGAGCTTTTCAAAACAGTTCTTAAACTGTCAGTTTTTGCTTCAGTGAGGGCACAAAAATGTGTTTCCTCCCTCGCGAATGGACATCTGAAATAATTATCAAGGGAGATATTTATGAGTATAACAATAACAGAAACCTCAGAAGTCTAAATTCTTTCAACTTTGTTAATAATAGTATGATCTTCGAATTTATAGTTGCTCCAATAAAATCGTCATTGACATGCTTCTTGACTTTATTCAATCTGGTGACTGCATTTTGAAAATTGAATACAAAACCCTTCTGACATGAGCGTAGGTCTGTTTACCCAACTTGTTTCTATTGGCTTGCTTTTTTTGACCAAGTATAACAGATTCCAATAAATATATTATGATACTATAACGTATCTAGTCAAATATTTTGTTTATTTGTATGTATCTGCTATTACAGAGCTACAAGTATAACGGCACTCTTTAACTTGAGTTGAGTTTTTCAATGTCTTGCTTTCTTAGCAATTCTAAATTTTAACAGTGAAACTCCATGAATTCTCCAAACTCCAAAAACTTCAAACTGTTAAGTGCATAAATTATTGCTTGGAATTGTCTAAGGTTTAATCATAATACTTCTCCAATCAAACCTGCACCAATAGAACTTGTTTCGATAGGTATTGCAACAACTAAGCTTCATATCGTAAATATACCTGTAAATATACAATCGCACCAAGCATGGCTTTTGCACTATTGTTTTTGGAGAGAGATTTCACTTCAAATATGTGCGAAAATAAAGTTCGTTCTTTTCTTCGTATGCATGTCTTTTGGTATTTCTCTTGATTGTCACTCTAGGATTGTTCGTTGTTGGATTACTTGAATGCTTAACTCAATGTGTTCACAAGTGTCTTTTTCCACCCTATGAATCGTATCGTAAAAATGTCGTGACAAGTCATATTTTTTAAAGAGATGTTTCTTCGCGCACTTTACTTCACATTTATAACTGATAATGATTTGATGAACTGTTGGCTACAACAATTTTAAAATATCACAGTAACTTTTTAGGGTTTTGTAAAATAATTTTACAAAACCCTTCTAAAATCGCGTCCTGTCTGTCCGTCTGTCCGTCTGTCTGTCCGTCCGTCCGTCCGTCCGTCCGTCCGTCCGTGTGTCACAGCAGTTTTTCTCGGAAACTACTTAAGCTAGAAACATCAAATTTTGTATGTAGGTGTAAAGTGGTGATCTCTTCAAAGTTCAACTACAACAAAATTTTTGTAAGGTATTTAAGGGGGGTCTCCCCATATAGGGGAGTGACCCCCCGAAAAAAAAATTTCATTGAAGGTAGCCGATATGGGTATCAAATGAAAGGTCTTGATAAGAACTCTTCAAAACAGGTCTTAGTTTGGCAAAGTTTGCTTCGAGGGGCGCACAGGGAGGGGAAATACACGAAAAAATTGTGTCCCCCCCCCTCGCGATTGGACACCTGTGATCCGAAAAATCTGAAAAAAATCAGGAATGTAGGTCTTGGTGAGTACAACAACAACAAATACATGAGAAGTCACAATTCACTCAACTTTGTTAGTAATAGTATGATTTATCGATTTTATGTTTTCTTGAATAAAATCTTAACGGTACCCTTAAATTCTATGAAGTTCAGTATACGGATGACTATTTATAAGATTGATCTATCCTGAAAGTTTCATAAAGATTGAATCATATTTAGCGAAGTTATAGCGGTTTGAAATTTCCTGTATTACTATGGAACAATATGCGCTGCATTTATTACTATGGCAACATATGGCTATGGAACAAAATGCGCTTTTTACGACATAGACACTACAGTTTTGCTAGGATTTGCATGAAAATTTCAGGAATGATAGGTGAAATGTATGTCTTTGAGAATCGGTTCAGCTAGTGGTATCAGTAATCGTAAAACCAAAATGTGGCTGTTTTAAATGCGAAGATTGAATAATTTTGAGTTATTTTTTCCCAACTTCAACGTTTAAGGTGCATGCTTTGAACACTTGATTCAATTTAATGAATGACTGATGATGAGTACCTACAATTGATGCTCATAAGTGAAACAAGTCAAGGAGGCGGGAGAGAGCTCCTAGCAAAAGGGTTTTGTAACCATTATAGGATTCGAACAAATTGTGTTTCCTCCCTCGCGGATGGACATCTGAAATAATTATCAAGGGAGATATTTATGAGTATAACAAAAACAAAAACCTCAGAAGTCGAAATTCTTTCAACTTTGTTAAAAATAGTATGATCTTCGTATTTCCTATTTCCTCCATTAAAATCGTCTTTGACATGCTTCTTGATTTGATTCGATCTGGTGACTGCATTTTGTAAATTGAATACAAAACCCTTCTGACATGAGCGTAGGTCTGTTTACCCAACTTGTTATTTGGTGCAACCCGAGTTCAATTGAAAAATTTCATTCGCCAATAATCTCCTGCGTTCAAATTATAACAACATGAAGCATGAATTTCTTTCCATCGCTCCCTGAAGAACCAAATGCATTTTCATCAAAGAAAACGATAGTCAGGACGATAAAACTAGTGTGCGGCAGCAACAAAGGAGAATTTACGGCAACGAAATAGGAAATTTACTTTCTTCCATTGACTCTCGGTTGACTAAGTCGTAGTGATAGTAGGTATAATATATGCCCGTATAGGACTGCAGCGATGGTCTGCTGCCTCGGCGGAAGAGGATGGTAGTATCCGCTGAGATTGGCCTTGTCTGGGGACGCGTGAATGCGCTGGAAGGCTAACATTGTGGTGTCATGGTTCATGGTTCTTTCCCCCAGCACAAGAACCCACTACAAAAGAATTTCGCATTCACGAATTTCTTGGTCACAAAAAGGTTGACCAAAGTCGAAAAAAGGAGGTAATCAACTAAGGGTTGGAGATTGCAGACGAAAAAGGGCAAAGTGAACCTGGGGAAGACAGACAGATTTAAGGGGACTTCGTCGTTACCCGACGATTCTTATGGCCTACAAATAAGAGTGGGGCATCCAGATGGAGGTGGCGCCCCCTCGCACCCTCCCAAACGGGTCAAGATCCAAACGTAGACGTGGCCATATACTTCACTTTTGAGTGGAAAACTCATAAAAATATAGTTTGCATGAACTTTCCTATCAAAAAATAAATATAGACGTGACCAATTTATGTTATACTCGTAGAATTATGTGATCGAATCACATAACCCTATACCACAAAAGGGCACGCGAGCGGAAGACCACTCTACCCGGCAAGAGCCCCTGTTAAGCGACAAAAAACGGTGGAGTGCGCCCGATGGCTAGCCCATATAAGTGGAGAAGCCTGCCATCGATGCGGGTCCTATACCCGGTCAGGTAGAGAGAAAAGGAAAGAACGACGGTTAAGGTTTAACAATTCATTATTTTATTACATGGAATTTCAAGAAAAATATCGATCGAATTGAATATTGTAATTAATTAAATGTACCGTGATTGTTTCAGAGGTAAAAAAATAGATAATAATTATAATAAAGTTAATAACCATTTCTTTTTTTTATTCCTCGACGTTGTATTGTGTTTCTTCAATGCGTTTTCAATGTGGTTTTCATTTTATAAAATATTCTTTTTCCAGTTTAAATAAATATATTCAAAACAGGGTTTATATAAGCAAGGAGTATCTTTGTGTAGTATTTCGAACACTGAACAGAACACTTAGGTATAAGAAACAAATTCAGTGTAAATGCATATAGGAGCCTAAAAATATGTAAATGTGTTTTTTATGCACCAATATTAATTAAAAATTAAGAGAGATGAGTACTCACCGCTAGTAGCGATGAATATAATTAACCCAAGTGCGGTAATATATTTAAAAATTTATTTTCACGCGAGCAAAGTCTGCTTCCAACTTCAAGCTATAAACCAGCACAAAAGAAATTTCATTGTTATTTCTTATAACTTGAATTCAACATGCCGCACAACAAGAAAGATACTCGAATATAAAATAAATTGTTTTTCCGTCGTAGGATGTAAGCGATACGTTTTATATCAATTAAAATAATATTTAAACAGCAATCCAAGTAGCCGTACAAGGATGGTACATATAGGCCAGCTCGTTCTTTAACAAGAAAAGAATGAGAGATTTGGAGTCAAAGTTTATGAATTCTTCTGTGTCTGTGTTTCGATTTGACTTTTCCAATTGTTTTCCAAACGCCTTCACGTGGATCGCAGCGTTCAATAGCTGCGCCAGATATAGCACCATTACAACCAACCAAGTGTACAAATTGATGAATTACAGCTCGCTGCTCCTGAAAATCGCCTCGCATTTTTTCATATCCACAATATTCATTCAATGATCCGTTCCAATATCATAGATAAACATGAAAATAGTTTCCTTGCACTTCCGGTTAGTCCCCATATAGCATACAATTTATCTTTCAACGTACATCCACCACACTAATTTCTTTCCAAATTACAATTGAATATCGTCCAACTTCTCCTAACGCCATATTTCCCACCGAATTCCACTAATTCACTATCCTTTTCACCACCAATTGCAAAAATTGTATGCATATAATTAATTTTGACATTCCCCTTGTAATGCAACGACCTTCTTCGGAGAAAGTAACGGCTGCTTTTTGTGTAGTATTTGCGTTTGTCTCAAGCCTCCGCGTCCGCTAACTTTAACGAGGCAAAAAAATTTTAAATTACCGTAGAGTAGCTTAACTGACATCTAATAGAACATTTCCAAAGATAATAAAAATTGATCGGTACGTCTTGTAGAGTACGCGTGATAAGTATTTTGTAATGTAGCTTCGTGGCTCGACAAGAACCCGCCTCATATGATCCCGCAAATGCTAGTCGTCAAGCACGCGTACGCGGTCGATAAGCGAAGCTAGTTAGCTTAGCTCGGTGTTGTTTATAGCTCGCTGACACTTGTGCCAGATCATCGGCACCCGTGTCCTACACGGGTATTTCGAAAATCATTACAATCTGTTGAAATAATAGCTCACAACCTGTCCGCCGTGTTTTCGGTTTCGCGATCTCCCGTCAACCTCGCTGCATCGCGATTTGAAGCCGACTCCCCCACTTGTCGATCCGTCCAAAACTTGTCTTTCTCTTTTCGTATAGCAATCGGTAAAAATTCCATCAGCTGAATTCGATCAGCCTCGTTAGCTTCATTCGGTAATGTAATACAGCATTGGGGTGCACTAAATCAGTGTTTGCATTTTTAAAATTTAAATGGGTAGATTCAAAATTTTTTTTTAAGAAAAATTAACAGAATTAAAGAAAGACGAAAAAAATTCTAAATAGTAATAAAAGTTAAATCTCATGAAGAATATAATTAAAAAAAGCGTTTAAATTTAATATAGAGGAAAATTGATATAAAGTCACACTTAATAATAAGAAAGAAAACTATTTTTCAAATGACGATAATGAATGGAAATAATGAATTATTTTTCTAAATCTGCCATTAAAATTTTGAATAGGAGATAGGAAGGTTTTCTAGCAGTTTGCTTGTGAAACTGCTCGATTAATACAAAGTCAGTGCAGCGAAACTAGAACGAAATGATAGCCACGGGGCTACTGCTGCTTGCACTTTGAAAATTCCCCTCCACGCAGAAACACCGACTCACTTTGCAAAGTCTTCGTTCCGCTCCCTCGCTAGTTGTTTGTGGTTGCTGCAGGTCAATGGAGAAAGGCTTCCGGTCAAAATTTTCAATTAAATTGCATCTTTTTGCGCACATGCGTCTTGACGAACAAACGGAAAGGAATTAACTAAGAAAACGATAGCGGCACGTCACGAAACGGCGAGCGATCAAATAAAATGCGGGCCAACTGGACTGAAACTCGATTAGCAACTTTTTCAACTCCAACCCGACCGCGGCACCGGTGAATAACACACAAGTAATACGCTAAACCGCGAATTTTTGTTGATAATTTATAAACCGACAAAGCCACCAAACGGGAAAATTGCACAACCAACAAATTTACTCCACTCAGCCCGGACTCAATCGAAATTTCTTGGTTGCACACATTAATTCTTTTCTATATCTTTTTCTCATCAAAATTGATATTTGGTTGTGATCGCTCCCTTAAAAAACCGTTCAAACGTCAACCCAATTTTTCTTCCCAGTTCACAACTGCAGGAGTGTTTGCCATTTCCACATGCTCCGTCGAACAAAAGCCTTCGTGCTAATAAAGCTGCTGGAAAGATAAAAGAGAGACAAAAGAAAAAATTAGTAAAAAACGCAAAAACCTCTTACCACACTCCTCAATCTCATCTCTAACATCGACGGACAGCTGCCAACTACTATCGCTAGACATCATCAATCTCTATATCTCTACTACTTTAAGTTCGATAGCAACACATATATATCCAGGGATGAATTGCCGATGGGACATCCAGTGTCATCAATAATGTCAGAAGTATTTTCGCAATCTCTAAAAGAAGTTTTATGCCTTAAATCGTTGAGGAATATAACGTAATATACTGTAAACGATGTGTAGACGACTGCGTCATTATTATTGATTCGCGAGAAAATAAAGAAGACAGACTGACTAGCCTTCATAAATAGCACCCATCCAAATATCAACTTTACAATTAGAAAACGAAGCGAACGGACAACTTAATTATATGGATTTCGCCGTGACACGGAAACCAAAACGCCTAGGTTACAAAATCTACAGGAAGCCAATCTAAATCCTAATCACACTATCGATCCTCACGATCCCAACCAACTACTCCAACGAGCTAACAATATTCACAAAATAGCTGGCAATAACGGATATAAACAATGTGATATTAACAAACTCACCACACAATACAAGCGGAAACTGGAACTTAAGCTGACTGAAACACCCAAGAACTACCAACAGTGGATCACACTAACATATGTTGGCAAAGAGACCTATAAACTTAATTAAAAAGTACAAACTACA
Source organism: Odontomyia ornata (assembly GCA_963969285.1). NCBI lineage: Eukaryota > Metazoa > Arthropoda > Insecta > Diptera > Stratiomyidae > Odontomyia > Odontomyia ornata. The sequence continues at coordinate 368,163,840 of OZ017739.1, read as the reverse complement.
AACTGCATTCAAAAAACTGAAACCAAAACAGAATGATATATCAACTCACGATAATATCGGCATATATAAACTGACGCGCAAGGACTGCGACATGGTATACGCAGGCATGTCAACACATAAACTATCAACCAGACACAAAAAATACTTACGCTCATACATACATACATAACAAAGCAGACTCTAACTGCGCGATACATTTATAGAATCACATACATGAGCCCGACACAATCGCCAATTCCATGACATTTTTACACAAACAAAACAAAGGACTAAGACTTGAAAAACTTGATCGACTCGAAATATGTAAGCATATAAGGACAGAGGGAAAAATAATTAACGAACAACTTGTGTCCAATTCTGTCGCAATCTTTACCGTACTAAAAAACACTCTCCAAAGAAAACATAATTGAGATGACACAGAACAGACGGATAATCAATCAAACAAAAGACAAAGGTCTTAATATCCCCCGACCCCACCTAACTGCCTGCTAAACCCTACCCATTCCTATAAAAAACAAAGCTTCCCTCCATCCACTCCTCAGAACTGAAAATGACTTCAAAGAGTCGAAACGCGTTTTCAATCAGAAAGGTGCAAGGCCTGACGGGAATAAAAATTCAGATAAGATATTGGGCTCTTTCACACAGGAATGGTAAAAACCCATATCCAAACAGGTTTCGCGCTTACGCCCTTATGTTTACACGTTGCATAGTTCAGCCAACCTATTTTTGCATACGATACAAGTCCTTCGAGTGTATGTGGCAAAAGGGTCATTTGATCGTTAGCCATCTTGCGGACAACATGAGAGCGAAGACAGAGAGATAAGCGATTGAGAATTTATGTTTTAACCTTGAATTGTGCACGAGGTAATAAAAACTGGAATGAAAAATGTATTTTGATTGTTGAAGTTTGTCGATTCAAACTTCTATTGGGTTTATTTAAATCCTCCGTGTTTTTCCGCTTTCTGAAAAATATATTCCAAATATGAATATTTTTTTTAGTCGCACATTTTTCTTGATGTGTTGTAAACTTACTTAGTGTAATGTGATTCTATGAAGATTATGCGTGCTGTTAATTTTCTAAGGATTCACAATAGGCAATGTAGCTTTATAGAAATCGCGATATTCGTCGTGTTGTTTCCTGAAATTGAACATGGCCTCACTTTTATAAATTTATTAAATAACGCGTAGCTTTTCGCGTCCACGCATCCATTTTTGCATGCAAATTAAAGAAAGGCAATCGTTTTATGACGACTACCTTCTTCACCGAATGTTCAATTCGGAATGATTACTGGCGTTTGTAGAAAATTTCCCCCACCAAATGATCAGCAAAATGCGTTTGTGTGTGTGCGTTACGCTCGTTCACCCTAAAAGATTTTGGCTTGTTTTTAACCATCAGGTTCCCTCAATGCCTCCCACTCCTCTTGCCCATATAACTTGTTTAACGCTCACTTTTAACGCAGCGTCTGAAAAAGCCCATTGTTTGCGTTGAAAATTAATTTTAAGTTTTACGGGAACAAGATTAGTAAAAAATCCAATTGTATGGAAGAGCCGGAAAGTAAAAATTAATGTCATCCAGCCATGCACGAAATATCTCATGCATGCCAGATGCACTGCAACAACTACCAAATGAGATGGACCAATATTGGAGCAACATATTAAGGTGCAGGAAACCAACCTAAAGGCAAACTTGAAAACTAAATTACCGTTTCCTTTTATGTGAAATTCCTCGGGGGTAAATATATACATATATATATATATATATATATATATATATATATATATATATATATATATATATATATATATATATATATATATGTACATATATCTATATATATATATATATATATATATATATATATATATATATATATATATGTACATATATCTATATATATATATATATATATATATATATATATATATATATATATATATATATATATATATGTATATCTAAAGATATATATTATATATATATATATATATAGATATATGTATATCTAAAGATATATTATATATATATATATATATATATATATATATATATATATATATATATATATATATATACATATATATATGTATATCTAAAGATATATATTTTATATATATATATATATATATATATATATATATATATATATATGTATATACATATATATATGTATATATATATATATATATATATATATATATATATATATATATATATATATGTATATATATATACATGTGTATATATATATATATATATATATAAATATATACATATGTATATATATATATATAAATATATATATATATATATATATATATATATATATATATATATATATATATATATACATATATATATATATATATATATATAGATATATATATATATATATATATATATATATATATATATATATATATATATATATATATATATATGTAGATATATATATATATATATATATATATATATATATATATATATATTTATATATATATGTAGATATGTATATATATAAATACATATACCATGGCTCACAAAAGTTAGCATACAGCATGGAAAAACTCGAATATGATACAGTGGAATAAGAGAGGATGCAATGAAAACATAAAAGTAGCTTTATTGAAAATCCGAACACAGAAAGAAATAAGCCATGAAAACAAAAAAATTCATCCATCGAAAGTCAGCATACACTACGAGCCATGTTTCAAAAAGAACGAAAATGACCAAAAAACGTGAGGTCAATACTTCGTAGGCCCTCCAACAGCCTTAATAATAGCTTCTAAACGCCTTCGCATCGAAAGAACGAGATTTCCGAAAATTTCGGATGGAATATTTATCCAGGCACACAGCAGAGCAGATTTGAGGGTCTCTTTGCTATTAATAGTTACACTTACGGCTGGCTCACGAACTTCGCGGTCCGATTCCTCCCACAAATGCTCTATAGGGTTTAAATCGGGAGACTGAGGGACGTTATACAGCAACCATTCCTTGACATTTCTAGCTGTTTGTTCTGGATCATTGTCCTGCTGAAAGATCTAACCGGCTGCCGGCTTAATTTCTGCACTGAAGGTATCAAATTGCCTCGCAATATGTTCAAATACATGCATTAATCCCTAGTACCATCAATAAAATGTAATTGCCCCAAACCTGCGGCTGACATACAATCCCATACGAGGACTGACCCTCCACCGTGTTTCACTGTAGGACGCCAATTCTTCTTTGCCAATGCTTCGTTCCCCTTCCTCCAGACGTACCCGCGCCCATCAGACCCATAAATATTATACTTGCTCTCGTCACTAAACAGAACTTGATTCCAAAAACGTTCGTCCTTATTAAGATGCAGGCGAGCGAAGTCAAGTCTCTTCTTTTCATTCACTGGAGAAATGAAACGTTTTCTGCGCGGAGCTCTACCGTTATAACCCTGATCATGCAAAACTCGACGTATTGTTTCTAGACTCACTTGCTTCCCTGTTGCCTTTGGAAGCCCAATGGCCATTGCTGGAGCACTTTTTGTGGCTCCTTACTTATTTTCCGTACAAGTCTCTCTCATCTCTCTTACTTAAGGATTTCGGTCGTCCTGTTCGTTGTTTCTTTTGTATTCTCCCTTCCGTTTCCGTTTTCTGTATGATCGTTTGC
>OZ017739.1:368092700-368155200 GCA_963969285.1 Odontomyia ornata | reverse complement strand
TGGCGGAGCCCATGATGATATTGGGCTCAATGGTTGGAACCCAAGGAACAGGAATGTATTGACGAGTTTCGGACGATCTTGACGATCTTTGCGCATACCCAAAACAACAACATCCATTTCCAATTTATTGTCGCGAACTCAAGCAAAGATATGAATGATTGACACGATCCGTCCGGTGGAAGAGTTTAAAATACATCACTCAGCTATTAAAACTAGAGGCAATATCTACGCAGGTCGAGGAAAAATTAACCAAAAACACGAAGTTACACCGGGAAAACGCATTACCTCGGCTTTAATATCTAGCGCTTACATCATTCCTACCAACAGTCGCGATTATCATACCTGACATCCGTTCTGCTCTGCAGTGTGTTATTACAGTGGTGTTGAGTAATTATTCTTCCCAGCGAATCTGCACAATTATTCTATTACACTATATATTTATTTTATTTGGTATATACGTATTTCGGCCGCTACATGCGGCCTTCATCAGGACACTAACTATGTATTTAACAATTTTTATTTCTCTTCAATACTATTTAAATTTTTGTGTTTATTATTTTATTACTACAACGGTGCACTGCGACAACTTCTGGATGAAATAAAGAAATATAAAATCAACATCCGTAAGCTTGGAGTGGCCTTCATTGTTGAGAGCACATTTAAACAAATTGCCACCGGCTTCAAGCTCGTTAACGAAAAGCTCTGTGTGATTCGTATCAAGATCAACTTTCTTAATGCATGGCTGTTCAACTGTCATGCGCCTACAGAAGACAAGAAAGAAGCAATCAAGGACGAATTTTACAGCACCCTAGAACTCAATGTCAATGCATTGCCGTCAAACGATATTAAAATTATTCTGGGTGACTTCAATGCAAAAATCAGACGAGAAACGACACATAGAGGACCACCTGGAGAATACAGCCTCCATGCAGGGACCAGCGGCAACGGACAACGGCTGAATTCGCTACAAGCTTATAAGGGCCAAATTCCGATGCCGCATTTCAAAGAGCTGTAAACAAAGAGCATCAGTTACTTCAAATTAACAGATAAACAAGCTAAATGATAGCTCTGTAACGTCCACATACATGTCATCGCTGAAAAACTGCATCAACATATCCTCGCAGATGGGACAAAGCATTGATGATATCAAGACTAAGTGGATCACAGTAAGAGATGCAGTAACAGAAGCAGCCGAGGAGGTCTTCGGGAACCAGCCAAAGAAAAGTAGGAATGACTGGTATGACGGAGAATGCAACAAAGCGCTTAAAACAAGGAACCAGGCGCACAAAGAATACATCCAGCGACCAACTCGGGCCAAAGAATAATAATATAAAAATCTTCGACGTCAAGCTTAAGAAATGTGCCGAAGAAATATACTTAACTTTGGCACCCCAACAAAACTAGTCCACATGGTCGTCACAGTGCTAAACTCAGAGTCCCAGATCAAGGTAAACGATCAACTAACGGACAGCTTTATAATGGAACCAGGCTTAAAACAAGGGGATAAACTTGTCCCAATGCTCTTTAATATTGCGCTGGAACCAGTCATCAGGAAGACATCAGCTGAAACCAAGGGTGCACTTAGTTCCAGTCCACACAATTGGTATCATATGCTGATAACGTCAATATTATGGCAAGTTCAATTTTAGGTGGCAAAGGAGCATTTCTGAGTCTAGAATCTGAAGCCAACCGAATTGGCCTACGAGTCAATGAAACTAAAACAAAACTCATGACTCAAACGAGGAGGGAAATTGCAGTCCGACAAAACTTGACCGTAGGTGGCTACAACCATGAAAGTGTGGATAACTTCATCTACCTTGGAGCCAACCTGAATAGAAGAGGATCCAAAAAGGATGAGATTGTACGCCGCATAAACACCGCAAATAATGCATATTACTCAGTACTTCCGATTCTAAGGTCCAGAGTGGTGCACAGGCAAAATAAGCTCCGCATTTACAAAAGACTAGTCAAACTCTTCCTGCTATACGAAAGCGAAACGTGGACCATGACGAGCGAATTCGAAAAGGTAGTGGACGTATTTGAACGCAAAGTGCTTCGGAGAATCTACGGCCCAGTGAAACAAGGAACAGAGTGGAGACTACGTTACAGCGTCGAGTTGTATGAACTTTTTGACGATCCACCTGTTTCTTCTTGCGTAAAGATACGCAAATTGGAATAGGCGGGCCATGTAGAAAGAATCGAGCCGAAATGCCTGAAGTAGCTTCATCAGCCGTTGCCCTGATTTGCCCAGAGAAATATCTTCGAGTTTTGATTCAACCAGTACTTCCCCAATACTGATTGTCCTTGCCTTGGGGATTCTCTTCTTTGCCAGGATGACCACTACAGTTTTCTCCAGTTCTTTTGGGTTGGTTTTGTCATTCCTACTCCCCTTCGGAACGCCGATTATTTATGCCTCCGTGATTCTGTTCTTTTTGAATAAGTACTAGATATATCCCGGTGTTACTCGGAGATTTAAAAGACTGGAAAGTGTTTAATGCCCAATACGATATGCATTTGGTGATCTTGTAAGGTTTTATAGGAATTACTTCGATAAAAGTTATTATGAATCTCGATCTAACGTTTTACTTCATTGAATTACTGTTATCGATAAAAGCAATTGATTGACCTCGACTTTTTATTCCTTCCAGATTTTCTACATCTGAGCGACGCAACAAATTATTTGCACCATTAATAGTATCAGAACAGATTACAGCGACTGATTCAAATTCAGACCTTAATAAATACCATGACTATGGAAAGTCGTTTGCTTCACCGCAGAACCTCCAGGAACATGACAGCGCACATTTAAATCCTAACGCAGATAATTCTGTACTTTGCAACAACGCATCCGCATTCTTGCAAGATGCAAAGCCTCAAAGGCTTTATCATTCCAATACACAAAAACAAAAATGCGGTGAATGTGGAAAGTTATTTTCAAGCGTTCATACATTGAAGGCTCATCAAATTATACATTCAAATCCAAATATGCTGAAGTGTGAGATATGCAACAAATCATTTTCTCTACCATATGGTTTAAATGAACATAAAAAGTTTTGTCATACAAGCCCAGACATAAATCAAAAACATAAATGCAAGGAATGCGGAAAATCATTTTCAAGGGCTCTAAGTTTGAAGGATCATGTAGCTCTTCATACAAATCCTGATTTATTCAAATGTGATATCTGTGGAAAGTCGTTCAAAACTACCGCTACATACAAAGATCATCAAAATGCACATTCGAATCCTAATAAACTTACCTGTGAGATATGCAACAAATCGTTCACGTTATCAAGGTCTTTTAGAGCACATAAAGCTGTGCATGCTAATCCAGACCTATTTAAATGCCAGGAATGCGGAAAGTCATTTTCAAGAGCTCAGACATTGAAGACTCATCGAGTTCTTCATTCCAATCCTGACTTAAGTAAGTGCGGTATATCTGAAAAGTCTTTCAGTCATGATCATGCGGCACATTCGAATCTCGATGCATCCAAGAGTGAAATCTGCAACAAATCATTTACAACGTTAACAGATTTGAACCACCATAGAGCCTTGCATGCCAATCCAGATTTATATAAATGCAACGAATGTGGTTCATCATTTCGGTTGGCTCGGTCATTAAAAGATCATCTAGCTTTCCATTCTAATCCTGATTCGTTCAAGTGTGATTTATGTAGAAAATCATTCAAAACAGTTCAAACCTTAAGGCAACATAAAATTGGTCACTCAAATCCCAATATACTGAAGTGTGAGATATGCAACAAATCATTTACGCTTCTATATAATTTGAAATTACATAAAGCTGTTATGCATACCAATGCAGGAGTACGCAAATGCAGTGAATGCGGGAAATCATTCAGATGTGCTCGACATTTGAAGCAGCATATGGCTCTACATTCCAATCCCGATTTATTTAAGTGTGATTTATGTGGAAAATCATTCAAAGCAGTTCAAACCTTAAGACAACATAAAATTGGTCACTCAAATCCCAATATACTGAAGTGTGAGATGTGCAACAAATCATTTACGCTCGCATGTAATTTGAAATTACATAAAGCTGCTATGCATACCAATGGGGGAGTATGTAAATGCAGTGAATGCGGGAAATCATTCAAGAGGGCTCGAGATTTGAAGCAGCATATGGCTCTACATTCCAATCCCGATTTATTTATGTGCGATTTATGTGGAAAGTCGTTTAGCAAAGATTTTAAATTAAGACAACATAAAACAATCCATTCAAATGCAAGTACATAAGATCTAGTGTGAGTCATTTGCTATGTTAATGGTTTTCAATATCGATAAAGCTTTCCATGTCAATCTTAGATTATAGGGTTTCAGAGTAGGGTAAGGCCAAAATGAACGTGAAGTAGAAGGCATAAAGTAAAAGCTCTTAGTATCGCATACATGACCACATGTAGGTTGACTTGTGTCGCAAATTGACAGGGTGGTTTGTGAGAAATCACGGAATTCGATGTTTTGACTGGATTTTGAAAAGGATTTGAGCGTTGAAAACCAGATGGTTCATGGAGAATATACTAGTGCATCTTGTAAAGTGAAAACTGTTTCAGTTTCTACGTCCGTTCAATTTTTAATGCTGCGAAAGCTAAATTAATAATAGTTTTTTTACTACTAAAAGCTCTACTGTCAGTGGAAAGAACCTTCGTACAGTTTTATTTAGTTTTTCCAAAGATGATATGGCAATTCAACTGATGTTTATAATTAAATTCCTCATTTAGTGTAAATTTCTATGCAATAATTGAAATGGAATTGTTTGAAAGCAAATATGTCTGATGACAACTAATGATGATTATTTTATAGATGATATTAATTTTTCCTAAATATAGATGGTACAAAATATAATTTTACTTTTATCTATAACAAGATTCAATTTTGCTCCAAAAATTTAGTGTGTAATATCAGTTAGTTGCATACACGTAAGAAACAGAAGAACTGAGAGAATACCGGAGCTTGCAATAACTATGCCGGCATATGTTCTCGTCCTATTGATGTTCATTCTTAAGCTGAAAAAAAACAAAGGATATATGGTAGCGATAGTACTTTACAAATCGATATTAATAATCGACTCTGTTAAAATAGAATTATGGCTCAACTTATTGAGTAGAAAGTTCATCTGGTGATTCAATTAAATTTTATAGTCAATTGAGAGAATATAGTACGAGTAAATATTTTTTCCATTTATTAATTCTATTTACATTTACTTTAAATGCGAGGTGGCGTGTTACCATTTAAACTGAATTAAACGAAATGGCATCTCAATTAAGTTAAATTCAATTGTATTCGAGAAAAACATAGGTAGCGTACATACGATTAAAAAAATATAAAATGCGACAATGACAAAAACAGCCAAGACTTCAAAAGTTTAAATGCAATGAAGGGTTCTTACCCAGTCCTCCTCCGACGAGCGCTCGTGTTTGGGGCGGGTAAGGGCCGTTATTTGTACTGATGCCTCGATCTTTTAAATGCGATTAGAAATCAAACCTAAACACTGGGGATTCGCAGAATAATGATTGAAAAATAGAATAAACATTACGCCTATGATCGTTTAAAAATGCTTGTGAGCGATATTTTAAGGAACATAAATGACATTTATAACTACTTTCACTGCCAAGTTTCGCTTGTAAAACAGTATTTTGCTTTTGTTGTTTCATTAGCATCTATGAAACCGGTGTTGTGTCACGACATAGCCATTGAAAAATGTGTTCGGATTGGATCGTAGTAGTCTTTGCGTATAGACGTATTTTAAATTGCTCCTGTCAAAAGTTTTCAAAAGTTAAATTAATTTTTTAAAAACGTTAGCCCGAAGTTAATTTTTATCGGAAAAAATCTTATATTGTCGAAGTAATCGACTCAGGAAATTTCTATCGAATATTTTTACTTCGATTGGTAACGAAAAACAAATTCACAAAGAAAATTTCGCCGCTGGTATGGAGGAGCCCGACGGCTTCCCACCGTTGGGGCAACCTGGGGAAACGACGAATACGAAACTGGCGACAATCACTAAAAGAAAGCATAACGAAGAAAACTCCGTAGATGGAGGGTGCAAGCTGCAAATAATAGCGGACAATCAACAAATGGCCAAATTGCAGAAAGAAAATGATGAACTAAGGCAAGAGATACAGTCTCTCAAGGATCTTTTCAAGAAAGGGATGAAGCCTCAAAAGACGCAGCCACAAAATCAATGGCAACAGGTAACAAAGCCGAAGAAAAGTACAAAGCAAGCGATTCCAGAGGAAGTTCTAAGTGCTGGTGGCACCAACGAGAGCCGAAATTATTTTGCAGCGCTGGAGGGATTAACCGAAGATATGGAAATCGAAGAAAACATCGGAGGTAATTTTAATCAAGATAATGACCTTAATTTCATTCAATATTTAAAGAACAAAAATAAGGAGAAAAAACCAGCCCGCAGTTCTGCTGGTTCCTCTGAAAAAGCTTCCAACAAGACAGAAAAAGTTCCGCCAATCAACGTGTTCGGACAAACCGGGAAAGATATAGTTCGGCTATTGACAGCCGAAAATAAACTGGCCAATTTCGAAATCAAAAGAGTTAATGCCGAAAAATTAACTATAAGGACGAAATCACTGGTTGATTTCAAGTCAGCGAAAGATGCGCTGATTTCTGCGGAGGTTCCACACTTCACCTATACCCCAAAAAGTGAAAAAAATCAGACCTTCTTGTTGAAGGGTTTGGGCAGCGGAGAGGATACGGTCGATCTTCTTCAGGTGCTCAAGGAGGCTGCACCAGATATTGATTTTGTTTCAGTCAAAGCCTTTGCGACAAGAAGGTCGACCATAGAAAGGAAGAATTTACCACTTTACCTGGTACAAATTGCAAATAAGAGCAGTCCAAGTGCCCTTCAACAAATAAGGTACTTGAATTTCAGAGTGGTGAGGTGGGAACGCCTCCAGAAAAGAGAAGTCAACCAGTGTTACCGGTGTCAAAGATTTGGACATTCGGCTGCCAATTGTGCCATGCACTATCGTTGCGTTAAATGCAAAAACGTTCATGCTCCCGGTGAGTGCAAATTGGCTCAGACGGAGCCTAAAGAAAAATTATACTGCGTTAACTGCGGTGTTTTTGGTCACCCAGCATCATATCGAGGATGCTCCCGATATCAAGATGCAAAAGTTAAATTTGCTCCAAAGCAAACACAATTACACCGTAATATCATACCTTCCAACTTCGTCAAGCCCGGAGTATCATTTGCACTCGCCGCTAGAGGACCAGCAGAAAATGCTGGAAATAATGTAAATAATGTAAGTGGCAATAATGAGCTGCTTCTCAAAATTTCCCAGCAACTAAATTCTTTATCGGAGAGAATCGACAAACAAGATTCAAAAATTAACTTTGCTTTTCAGCGTTTAGGTCTTTCAAATGCCTAATAATAACTTGTCATCCAGTCATATTTCCATGGATAGGCTTCGCCTCATATCGATCAACGTCAACTCTATCGTTGCTATACATCGACGGGATTATCTCCTTGAATTTGTTGTTAAGCAAAAGCCTGACATCTTACTTCTCACTGAAACCCACCTCAATTCATGGCATTCCATGGAATTCAAAGATATTGCAAACGTAAGAAACGATAGGGTAATAGGTGATGGGGGAGGTGGCACCGGGATATTGGTTAGAAGACCCTATTGTTTCCAAAATATTGAAAAAGTCGAATTCAAAAACTTTGAATTTCTTGAAGTGTCCGTCGTCAAAATTTCACTGCCAGGTGGGGGTAACCTCTTCGTTATCTCTGCCTATGCAACTGGTCAAAATATTCTCAAGTTCAAGGAGGAACTCAATTCCTTGTTTGAAATACTCGAATTGAACAGGCTGCATAGTTATTATATTTTTGCCGGTGACCTGAATGCCAAGCATACATCATGGCTAAACGCCACCAATAATCCAAGAGGTGTATTCCTCAAATCATGGATAACAGAGAACCAAATTGAATAAAGGTGCAACCTATATGGGTCGGAATTTCCAACATACCCTAGGACAAATTCATATTTGGACCTCTGCATTGCTGACGCAAGACTTGAATTCAGCTTTAATAGTCCTCAACGGAAACTCCAGGTGCTTCCTTACGATAGCGACCATAACGCAATCGTAATGGAAATCAATCATCAAAGGGATGATTTCTTCCTCATTCCAGTTCAACATGAAAACCATCGGTTGAATTTCAAAAAAACAGACTGGGGAAAGTTTCAAAAGAAGTTTAATCGGGAGTACCAGAAGCAATGTCCTCCTTCTGATGATGGCACCGCTCGCTCAATGGTTCCTAATACCAGAAATCTAACTGACGATGAAATATATCTCTATTTGTCGAAGTTAGAGAAGCTGACGTTGGAAACGATTGAGAAAGTTGTTCCCAAGATAAAACATCGAAACAATATGGAAAGATATGAAACACCAACCATCGCAAGGTTGAATAGATTCAAAAGCCTTCTTCTCACACGCGTCAACAATATTTATCGACGATTTTTGGACTACAACCATCCCTCGTTGGCTTTGTTGAAATTACACCTGAAGAATGTCCGGAACCTAATCCGTTCGTACTTCAGGAGTGAGGTCAGCAATCAATGGGCGGAAAAACTGAGGGGTATTAGCCCACAGGACCCAGATGGCGTTTTCGCGAAAGTGAATAGCTTATTCCGCAGGAAGTCTCGAGTGAAGGTATCGAATCTTGAAGTCACTAGTGATGAGATAAATCTTCTCGATAGAGCTGGTATCGAAATTGATAGTACGACTCCGGATAGAAATGGAAATAGGATTATATGTGATGGATTGCAGAAACTTGCCCTGATTTGAACACATTTAGAATTGGTTCATCTGCCAAACCCAGAGAGAAGGAATGAAATATTTTCGGAAGTCGTTGAAGCAAAAGTTTCCGACTTCAAATCAAGCCTGAACGGCCAATCAATTCTTCATTTCGATGAAACATTAACATCTGACCTCATACTGAGCTTGAATCTTATTGATTATTTTGTCAGCTATGAAGACTTGTGTTTCATATTTCGCAGGATAAACCACAAGAAATCATGTGGTACTGACGGTATTCCAAATATAGTTCTCCGACATTTGCCTGAGGTTGCTATTAGGAATTATTGCATATTGTTCAACAACATGTTGAACAATTCATATTTCCCAAATGAGTGGAAAAAGGCTAAGGTATTTCCGATCTTGAAGAAAGGAAAAGAATCTTCATGCCCTAAAAACTTTCGCCCAATCAGCTTGCTGCCTAACATCAGCAAGGTGTTTGAAGTGATACTCAACAGAGCATTAAACGCCCACATTGAGAAATATGAGTTGATGCCGAATTGCCAGGCATTCGACCATACATGCAATAACGAAAGTAACCTCAGACATCTGTTGGAAACTAAACAACAAAGAATGTGTTGGAGCATGTCTCATTGATATGGAGAAAGCCTTCGATACGGTGTGGTTAGATGGACTAGTTTTCAAACTTCTTCAGGACAGGTTCCCCAGACACCTTATTGCCATGATGCCATGGAAATCATTTGTTGTAACTGATGGAAATCTGAAAACAATGCGCAAATTCAAGGTCTTGAATGGTCTACAGCAGGAACAGTTACTGCGCCCCTGCTTTTCTCAATATTCATTCGCATCCTATTGAACAGCTTTGATTTTAATGTCTCGCCAAGGCGATCATTGGTAGCGTTTGCTGATGATCTGATCATCTATACGGCAGACCGAAAAGCTACAATAGTTCAGAGCAATCTTCAAAAAATGTTTAATGATGTGCAGCTCCACACCGACAGTTGGCGAATGAAAATCAATGCGCAGAAGTGCGAAACAATTTTGTTTCGGACAACGCTGCAGGGGGCCAGTCAAGACCTGAAACGTAATTGGAAAGATTTCCACATTATGGCTGGTGAGGGTAGTTCAGAACGGGTTCCACATAAATCCTGTGTTCGATACCTCGGTGTTCATCTCGATCAGTATCTGTACTATACTGAACATGTGAAAATCATGCTCAGTAAAGCACTAAAAGTAGTCATGGCCCTTCGGCGACTCTTTCATTCCAGATACATTGATCAAAAAGTCAAAGTTATTTGTTACAAGACCCTGGTTAGGCCAGTTTTGACATACGGATGCCAGATCTGGTACAACCAGAGTGCTAGTACAATGGAAAGATTAAGAGTTTTCGAAAGGAAATGTCTTCGTGCATGTACTGGTTTGTACAGAAAGCCTGAGACGGATTGGAAGCACTATATATCGAATAGAAAAATTTATCAAACCGCTCAAGTGACAAGAGTCGATATCTTCATATTGAAACTACTTCGGAATCATATCGCAAGATCTGTAACTGTGAGTGAAAACCCTTGGATTTCACAGCCGTTCCACCCTACAGACGGGTATATTGTGACTTGCCTCACTACTGGCTTCGTTCCTCCAGAAGCATTCGTGTATTTGGACATGAATCGATATGTTTTTGATTCTGACGGCGTCCCAATCATATATCACATATACCGACGGGCCACCGATAAGAAGATAAAATATCCTCCGAATCTGAGTTCACGAGACCAACAATTCCAATGGAGATACTCATTTGCTAGATTCGTTGAGGCTGGTCGAGCTGAGATGGAACAATCTAGGTATTGGTGGCTGAATGACAATGTCTAAATTATTCGTGTTTATTTTCTGTTTTTGTGGTTCTTCTCGATACTTAGTTTTTTAGATTCATCTCATTATTGCTACATCTAGTATTGTTGTTTATTTGTATTATAAGTTAGGTGTTGGTTTCAATATAAGGTAACGTTTTTTTTTTTTTGATTGAACTTATTTAGAATTAGAGTGTAACATATTAGGTATAGGATATAAGTTCATTGTTGTGTTAGTAGTATAAGTAATTTTTGAATAATGCTGGTTGGTTTTTTCTCCTTTTTCCAATTGAATCAAAAAATATGTAATAATCTTAATTAATTTAAATTTGCAAGTGTATTTTTTTCATTAAATGTGTTTAACTGATAACGTATAAATTTAGAGAGCCATTCGGGCCATTAAGTTTTTTATAGTTTTATTGTTTGGAATTTGCTTTATATTCTTTTAAAAATTTATAACGTTTGGTATTAAATAAAGCGCTTTTGACTTTGACTTTGAAAAAAAAGAAAAATGTGTTCGCGTTTCGACCAACATATGGCTTTTTTTAGATTTCTTGTCCGTTTGCTGGACTTTTCAAAATTCGACGTAGGTTTCGGATTTAAGATATCCGGTAACGTGTTATGCTCTTTCACGGTTCTGATTTTATTAAAGGTATCAAATTCCTTTACTGAAAATTTTCGTTTGCTTTGTCTTGGTGTATTGACAAGCGGTTATTTACTGGAGTACTGTGAGCACTGGGGAGTCTTCCATATCCAGTGCAAAGACCAATTCGTCAAATTAGTAGAAAACGATTACTGCCTTTAGTTCTACGATCGCTCGAGGTTGTAGGCTGTCAGCGTTGGCATTTAATTAAATGATAGACATACTAGATGGCAAATTATAATTAAAATCTTTTTTTTGCATAAGCTTCACTTTACTTCAAACAAAAGGTTATTGTCTATCACGCTTCTTGAAGATGCATTGTTTCTCGAGGTCCCTCTCAATATAAAAAAAATAATTTGTGTTTTCAGGGCATCAATCACAAAAACTATCAGTTCAATACGTTGTGGTAAGCGGTGCAACAAATTTGAATAAGGCGATAACCAGTACGATTGTATTAGGTTTTACTCTGCATTTTTTTTAAATTCTGTTCACAAGCTTTGAATTGATGATGGTGTAAATCGAGAACAGTTAAATTATCGCCGCAAAAATGTTTATGTTTATTCCCCACGAAAATTTAAAGAGTTTCCACATAATCGCTTATATTGATCTGCAGTCAGGAAACTCAAACATCACCAGAAATCGAAAAAACATATCTCTCCCCGGCTCGGATTAACCAGAAAGCCAAAAATGCCCAGCGCACCGCAAGACGAAACATCCGCCAATTCGATAGCGCCAGAACGTGTCTCGTTTGTTGCTTAAACCCGACTCTACAACTCTTTCAAACTGCTGTAATCTTGAACTATAAATTCTTCTTTTTACACACACGAGCAAGGAACACAATCACACTAATCGTAGACCGCACACAGGCTCCAAAGGCGACTTAAGTTTTCTGAATTTGAGTCGAATTGCCGTAAAAGTTCGATTTGTCTACGCGAAATTTAATCACGAGTTGTATTTTTGAAAGCTATTCCGTGGTACGATACGACTTAAAATTTTATAGTTTTTTCATTTAGTTTTCAATGATTTGCTCTGAATACTATACACTCGTTTGATGTTAATAACACGTAAGGTTCTCGCGAATTCTTTTTATTTCGATGGGTTAAAATCTGCTCGATAAGAAAAAAAAAACGCTGATGCAACTCCAGTTTCAAATTGAAGCAATTTCTTTATTCGCGGCGTCCACGCTGGTTGGCGATTTCAAGGAGACTCTCCGTATTTATTGACCACGTTGAATTCTTCTTCCTTGTCTAAAAACTCGACTAGCGGCCCATTCCTGTCTTCGATTGCACTTACCCATGCAATTGCTTCTCAATTTTCTACTTGACTTTCAGCCATGCGAAGATTCAAATATGCAAGACCCCTTCGCCCGTAAGCCTTGCCATATTGTGGGGGAAGTAGGTGACGATGGTTGTTTGGTAACAATCGGTTGCTGAGAAACAACAGGCAAGTTTTGAATGGGATTCGCGTTTCTACCACTTTGAGATCGCTGCAATCCTGCCTGCAAATTCAATTTTTCCGGCATCAATTTTTCATATTTTGCGATAATATTGCATGTGAAGCAATATGTGTCGTAATCGGATCTGCTTTTGCATTCAAACGATTTCGCAGATCTGTTGTCATTTGAGTGGTGTGATCACTTTTCTGTGATTCTTGCTTCGCTTGCAATTTCTCACGCAAATTATTTGTAGATTGTCTATTATTGAATTGTGTGGTTGGATTCAACTTGTTTTGATTGTCTGATTTATTGTTTGGTTTCACGGTTACGACTGAACCAGCCATTTGACCATTAGGTCGTACGAGATTATTATTATTGGCACCATTTGATTTCATATTGTTAAATTTCAAACTACCCTTTTTCGGGGATGTGGTCGCGAGATTTTGATACACGTTTTTGGAGAATGAACTTTTATTCCACCTTTGATCAGTGAATACTGGATTACGTAACTGGTGTTTGAATGCCGCATCTGAAGGCCTTTTCGATTTGATTTTCATTCGAGTCCGATTGGGATGCCATTATTATGGCTTTTGTCGTATTACAGCCGTTGGGAAAAGCCAATACTGATTTTGTGCGATTGTGGACAGTAGATATATTGCTAAATAGAGGACAATTCTCTCACCCAAAAAATTTTTTTTTCTTTTCTTAAGTTTTATTTTCTCTTACATTAAATACATGTACCGCTCATCTATAAATATAGTCAGTTTTGACCAAAATATATAAAAAGGCTTTCGTTACAAATCGGAAATATTTTCCAGTCATATGAAAACAATAGTATCACTAAACAGAATTCAATAAATCGTCATCATAAAATTATTCCTCATTTCCATATCCAACAATTTCAACATAATAAACACATAGAATAATAACAAGTTGGGTAGACAGACCTATGCTCATGTCAGAAGGGTTTTGTACTCAACACATACAATAATAAAAATGTGTCGGCTGGTGAAATATTTCGTGCTTATATATATTTATTTTACGTGACAAAAATATTTTCAATGTTTCTATGAATAGTACCAATAAGAAAATCGAATTCATTTATAAATTATTGTAAAATTCACATAATATTATTTGGGATGAATTATATTGCCAGAACGTACTCGTACGCGGGAAATTTCAGGGTGTGTGAAAATACTTTGGTTTATGTGGTAGCTAACACTGAAATTTGCTGCAATGCATTTTTATTGTTTAATTAGTTAACGCCCGTTAAATATTTTATGAATAGGCAGTTCCTGGGTTGACATTCATCATGTCCGTTCTTTTACTCCATTTGCTATATATGACGAGTAGAACAATGGCTAGGGGAAGACAGATGCTTCTGAACACAATGTAGGCAATACCCAAGAATGGATTTTTCCCGCCCAACAGAGAAATTGTTGATATCATCTTTTTACGTCTATCGAAGTCAGATACGGAATACGTATAGTTGACTTTCAACGTATAATTTCCTTTATAAAGACCTTCCTCGAATCACTTTCTTGAGTGATCTATGCGGTGATACAATTTTCGGAAACTGGGTAGCGCTGTTGTACGCATACAAACGATGAGATCTTCATTCTGAAAACCATTGTTATCTGGATTACTTAGATCTAATTACCAAAGAGGTTTTTCCCATGCTTTTGGCTGAGCGAAGCCTTCCAAAATTTTTTGTTAAATTTCCTGGAGGATTCCGGAACTTCACTTGCTTATCAGAAGGCCATGAGATTCCTGTGTTTAGCAAACCAACCTCGCCATCAAGAGGTCTGATGATTTTTAGGGTATTATTGAAAAGCGAATTTGCAATCGCACCACCTGGAGCAATTGGCTCGCCCTTTTCTGTATAAGCAAATGGTATACAATCAGTGGACGGTGTCTTTGAGAGACTTCCCAACAATTGATCATCACCTCTGGATTTTACGAATCGTCGATGATTTTGATAGTAGTTAGTCAGACCCTAGTACATATAAACTTTACCCAAAAAGTCTTGTGCCAAAGTGAAATTCTCCTCTTTTGGTTCTGACTTCTCAATAGACTCTTCTGCCTCTTTTCTTTCGGTTAAAATTGTAGAACTACAAGCAATATCTCGTGCAAATCAACTCAGCGAACTAAAGCACTCACAAAAATCGATAATTGCACGGCGCTACTGCCACTACAATTTTGGGTAGGAGATAGGAAGGGTTGCGAGCAGTTTACGTGTATGACTGCTCGATTACTACAAAGAATTACGTACCGCAATCACACAATCACTTCTAATCATCCCTTGTAATACGAAATACCGCTATGTAGACCCTAACTCATCCACTTCACCCTTTAAAGCCCAACCTAAACTTCACGATCTTAATATTCCTATCCGACCTGTTGTCAATTACTGCCCGGCTCCTGCATACAAAGTAGCAAAACACTTGACAACGATATTGTGTGAAATCATACTACTCGAAAAAGTCAGACATTAAAAAACAGCCGCAAATAAGCCACCTGTAGTGTGTCGTGTTGTGGATGTGAAATGTCCGTTCAGGACTTTAGCTGTGGAATGCTTCCTTAGGGAGCGAAAAATCAGTGTTCAGTATGAACGGCCTTGGGAGTGGGGCATCCGGGTGGTACTAGTGTCCCCTCGCACCCCTCCTGACCGCAACAATGATCCAAATCGATGATTTGGCTATAAGAGAAGTGAAAGACTAATCGTCCCAGGCGAGAGCACGACTAAAAAGGGAAGCATCGCACAATGGCTAGCTCAATTTTTTCCTAGGAAGAGTTCGCCAACGTTGCTGGCTCCATACCCGTTAGAGGGAAAGGAGAGGACCGATTGTTTTTCTCTTAAAGAGTAATTCTTTTATTTTTTTTATAGATTCAATGCCACGTCTACAAATCCTCAGTGAACCTTCAATCTTATACCGTTATTTGTTAGTTCCTAAAAGGCTTTCCACGAGTAAATATACAACTGTAACTATTCAAACATTTAAAATTATTGATTCTTAAAGCCTCTGTGTATGTTTATATGTATTTAGACGTATATCATAAAGGGTTTAATCATAATAATAATGATTTTATAATAAGTAACCGGACTGAGCCTGCTCTGCGCCGTCAAAGCATCTGCTAACCGGTATCTGGTGCTGTAGTGGTGGTGGGGGTCTAGATAAAGGGAACCGGGCTGCAGCAGTTGCCTCCAAGCGCTTGGAGAGATAGCATCGAGTGAGAGCGGAGTGCGTGTTCAGTTACGGCGTCGGAGTGACATTGGAGCGTACGATCGAGCAACGTGTTAGCATCAAATTTTGTGTCAAACTCAAGAAAACGGCAACGGAAACTCTTCAAATGATTCAAAAGGCTTACGGTGAGGAAGCTCTGTCCAGAACTCAAGTGTTTCAGTGGCACCAGTGGCACAGAAATTTCCGGGAGGGCTGCAATGACGTCCATGACAAACAGCGCGTCGGTCCTCCATCAACGAGTCACACGGACACAAATGTGCAAAAAGTGCGTCATGTAATGAAGAGTGATCATCGTCTGAGCATTCCGGCTATCGCAGATGAGGTTGGAATTGATAAGATGACCGTTCACAACATTATTAAGAACGATCTGGGATCTGATGAGCAAAAGGAGCGTGGTGTTGCTGTCGCTTCGGAAATCCTTGATCGACTGCAAACCGAACCAGAGTTTTTTAACCACGTTATTACAGGAGACGAGACGTGGGTTTTCGAATACGATCCTGAGACGAAGCGGCAGAGTTCGGAGTGGCACACACCGGCGTCACCACGACCGAAAAAAGCGCGCATGAGCAAATCGAAGGTGAAGTCGATGCTCATTGCTTTTTTTGACGTGAAAGGCATTGTTCACAAAGAGTTTGTGCCACCCGGCCAAACTGTAAACGACCAGTACTACAGAGAGGCGCTCCGTCGACTTACCGCCCGGGTTCGCCGAGTCCGTCCGGAGATTGCCGATTCGTGGATCCTCCATCACGACAATGCTCCGTCCCACACCTGCCTGCTCGTCACCGAGCAGTAGGCCAAACAGTCGAGGGCAACGTTGCCACAGCCTCCTTACAGCCCGGATATGGCACCAGCGGACTTCTTTCTGTTCCCCAAGATCAAGAGACACCTTAAGGGGACGCGGTTCGGGACTCTGGAAAACGTTCAACGTGCTACGAGGGCTCTAGACAGCATCGAGGTTGCCGACTTCCAGGGAGCGTCGGGGCATTGGAAAATCCGGTATCAGCGTGATATCGACTTCAATGGGGACTACTTTGAAGATTTCTAAAGAAAAATTGTACATATTTTGCCACAGATGTACACGGATGAAAGTTTATTATAATTCCAGCTAGTGTATGCTTGTAACATAGGTAAGAGAATTATTCAATGGATCAAGATATACTCCATTCCACTAAAGGAAGAATGTTATACAATACAAGAGATAAACTTAAAATATTGTATACTAAAACAAATCCCCCATTGTATGGAAAAGCGTAGGTTTTAAAATCAATTTATCGTCATAATTCTAGAAGAGTGAACTACAAAATATACACATATATAATCTATCTGGATATTAATTAATCGATGCCAACTTAACTTCCATTTTTCCTTATCTTGTTTTTATGTATAATTTCCAATATAAAAGTTTAAAAAATCTACAAACATGGGAATAAATATTCACGAGTACTCATCTCATTCTCTCGTCAAGCGCTCGTTGCGGTAATGTGGCAGCTGAATAACAATTCGCGATTTTGATTTTTTCAATTAGTTTTCTCTTGTCTGCCAAAATGCATTTTTTCGTAATCCATCATTTTTTCTATTAGATTGCTGTTTTTGATCAAGTATAACAAATTTCAATAAATATATTATGATACTGTAACGTATCTAGTCAATTATTTTGTTTATTTGTATGTATCTGCTATTACAGAGTAGTATAACGGCACTCTTCAACTTGAGTTGAGTTTTTCAATGTCTTGCTTTCTTAGCAATTTTAAATTTAAACAGTTAAACTCCATGAATTCTCCAAACTCCAGACTGTTAAGTGCATAAATTACTGCTTGGAATTGTCTAAGGTTTAATCATAATACTTCTTCAATCGAACCTGCACCAATAGAACTTGTTTCGATAGGTATTGCAACAACGATGCTTCATATCGTAAATATAAATATACAATCGCACCAAGCACGGCTTTGCACTATTGTTTTTGGAGAGAGATTTCACCTATGAATAAGTACAGCAGGAAGTCCGATATAACACATATACAGTGTGCATGAGTGAAGTAAAATCAAACGGAGGAGAAGTTGTATGACAAGGACTGCGTACATAAGAAGAAAAGAGACACAGCTTGGGCTACTAATGTCATGTTGGCTGTTCTACTGATAAAGTGTCAGGTAGCAAGTGTAAACAAATCGCGAAATCGAATCAAAACTTACGTTAATTTGGTGAGTTTCGTTTGATTATCGCATCGTGAATTCGCGAAACATTCGAAAGATGCAAAGCGTGGTGTTCGTTTCAAATCGGCTTCAAATATCGGTGCTTTTAATTGAAAGTCAAAAAGGAATCGTGGAAAATAAAGTGGTTCGTTAAGAAGTGCGAAAAAATATTAACCGCGCGTTAGTGAAAATTCATATTTTAGTTAAAACTAATAACAAAATTAGTTAATTAACTTGTTTCTTTTCTCGTGCCGTGAATTTTGTTTAGTTAAATAAGCCGCGTACTTAATGGTTACGGTTTGAAATTGATGGTGCTGATTTTTGTTTACGTTTCGGAATAAATTGTCAAACCAAATTAAGTGACATAATATCTTGGCCCTCTAAATCAATGGCGGCATGAAAAAAATCATTATGAAAGAAAATGAAAAAATTCAAAAAATTCCTTTTAAAAAACGCTATTTAGTTTATTGTATAACAATACTTCCCATATAAATGTATTTCGAAAACAAGTTGTTTTCTTCATCAGTGGTAAGGGTATGAAAAACTCAAACCTTTTCTTCTTTATCCTTTTGAGTATAAATAGCAGTCGTTCTTCATTGAGTTTTTCACACCCTTACCACTGATGAAGAAAACAATTTGTTTTTGAAATACATGTATATGGGGAGTATTTTTTTTCTTTTTTAATTTTTTTTTCATTTAATTTTGTCATTCTAGGCGCTATTACCTATGAAATGAATGTCATAAATAATATATATCAGAGAATCCTTTTACCTGAAAGGAATCTCGGTTTTCTGTCTTCAAATTTAAACTAAATGTATACATATGTACGAGTATATATATATATATATATATATATATATATATATATATATATATAGATATATATATATATATATATATATATATGTATATATATATATATATATATATATATATATATATTAATATATATACATATATATAAATATATATATATATATATATATATATATATATATATATATATATATATATATATATATATACGAGTATATATATATATATATGTATATATATATATATATATATATATATATATATATATATATATATATATATATATATATATATATGTATATGTATATATATATATATATATATATATATATATATATATATATATATATATATATATATAAGTAATTATATATATATATATATATATATATATATATATATATATATATATCTATATATATATATATATATATATATATATATATATATATATATATACATATATATTGTCGCGTGTTTTTGGTTCGCGGCGAATAATTTTAATGTTCCGGGAAAGTGAAAGCGCAATGTCTCTTAATTTAAGTTAAAAGAGTTTATTTAATTAAAAATGCACAATCATTTGTTTAACTATCTCACCTAATTTTAATTTTCACTATTAAAATTCTAACACTTGTCCATAAATTTCTTATCGCAATTGTCTTCTAAATCACTTCACTATTACGAAACACACTTTTTTACTACTCGAATAATATCGCTTCCCACACACAATCGCAGTTCTTATCGCGGTCGAATGAATGATGATCCCCCCATTCATTCAGCTCGCCTTTATATAGGGTCTCTACCTATTCACCCATTTCTCGTACATTGGCGAATGTTCTACCGAGAGGTACCTGGTAGATTCGAGCAAATTAATGAATGGAGTGACGTCACTTGCAGATGTTGATAATGCTTGTTGGGTTCTCGTGGGTTCGAGTAAATTCATTTGTTGACGTTCTTAATGATTATGAAAACAATTGCGACAGTAGCTCACAGAATTATTTGTAAATGTAATTATTTGTACATGTAACACTGCCCCCACCTCAGTTCTCTTCGCCCCGAAAAGATGTGTCGCTATTTGTAGTCGATTCTCCCTGGGTGTAATATGGGGCAAGACGGTCCAGATGCACGATTTTCATTTTAGCTCTCGGCTTACGATGTTCCTGTATTCGGTATACGACGTCGTTGATTCGCTTTGTAACTCGGTATAGTCCCTCCAAATTATGTTGCAACTTTGGAGACCTACCCTTTTGCCGTTGCGGGTTATAAAGCCACACCAAGTCATCTTGCTGGAAGCCAGTAGAATTAGCCTTTAGATCATACCTGGTCTTCATGCGGTCAGTAGTCGATTCGAGGTGTTTTCGCACTGTCCGATGTATCTGGTTCAACCGTTGTCCTAGATCACTTGCGTACTCCGAGACCGTTTGGGGTTTCTCAGGGGGTGTTCCGAACTTTATATCGGCTGGCAAACGAAAAGTCTTTCCAAAAATGACTTTGGCTGGGGCTTGGCCCGTCGATGCATGTTCAGCGGCTCTATACGCCATTGAAAATAGTGGGATACGTCGGTCCCTGTCCCTTTGGTTCTCGTCAACCATTTTGGCCAGGTGTTTATTGAGCGTGCCGTTGAAACGTTCGACCATTCCATCGGATTGGGGATGCAGCGGTGTTGTCCTCGTTTTCCGTATTCCGAGCAGCTCGCACATTTCGCCAAAAACTAGTGACTCAAAGTTTCGGCCTTGATCCGAATGTAGTTCGCCAGGTACGCCGTACCTACTGACCCAATTTAACACTAGCTGTTCGGCTACAGTAGTTGCTTCCTGGTTGGGAATGGGGTAGACCTCGGGCCACTTGCTGAAATAATCGGCTACAACCAGCGTGTATCGATTTCCCCATTCAGATTCAGGAAAAGGTCCTGCGATTTCAACAGCAATCCTTTCAAACGGTACCCCTACGTTATAGGTTTGCATTTGTCCTCTCAGTCATCGCTTTGGGCCTTTGACGGAAGCGCAAATTGTGCATCTGCGACACCAGTCCTCTACGTCTTCTCGAGCGTGGAGCCAGTAGAACCTTTCCCGCAATTTCGCTAAGGTCTTGTTAACACCAAGGTGGCCTCCCGAGGATCCTTCATGCATTTCCTTAACCACATCGTGGATTCGGCTTTTGGGTAGTAAAGTTTGCATCCTATAGGAGCTACCATCCGACGTTTCCCATTTCCGCTTGAGTATGCCACCCTCTACCTGAAAGGAGTTCCATTGTGCTCAATAGCTTTTCAGGGTTGCGCCATGCGTTGAAACGTCTTTCCACTCAGGTCGCCCAGTCGTCTCCTTCCATACGAGCAATGGTCCGATGTCTTCATCGGCTAGCTGGGCATTTCGAATCTCCTCCAATGACCAACCTTCATCGAATCCGGCCGTTATCAGTCGCAGATCAACGAGCGGTTCCTTTTCCTCAATCCGTCGGCAATGCTTGCAGTTAGCTGGACATGAGCGACGAGATAGGGTGTCAGCATTTCCAGGAACTCCGCCCTTTCGATGAACAATTTCGTAGTCGTACGACTGCAATCTTTCGATCCATCTCGCAACTTGTCCCTCGGGGTTTTCGAAGTTAAGTAGCCATCTCAGCGATGCATGGTCCGTTCGAAGAACAAATTTCTGGCCATATAGGTATTTGTGGAACTGCTTGGTGGCCTCTATTATAGCCAATAGCTCCTTCCTGGTCACACAGTAGTTCCTCTCACTTTTTGAAAGAACTCGACTGTAATACGAGAGGACTCTTTCTTCGCCATTGATCTGCTGGGAGAGTACAGCTCCAATACCGCCGTTGCTTGCATCAGTGTCAACTACAAACATTTTTCCGGGTTTCGGATACGCCAGCACGGGTGATTCACATAGCTTTTCCTTCAGGGTCTCAAAGGCTGTCTGGCATTGTTCGTTCCAGACATACGGACGATTTTTCTCGGTTAGCTGTTGGAGACACTTAGCTATTTTGGCAAAGTCTTTGACGAATCTTCGATAGTAGGTTGCCAGACCCAGGAAACTTCGTAGTTGGCGCTTGTTGTTTGGTGTTGTGTAATGATTTTCTCCTTTTCAGATCGAACGCGGAACCGACCTCTCATCGGTTCTAGACGTTAAGTCTGAGTAGTGCCAACGGATGGTACCAACAGGTCAACCAATCCGTGCACCGTAACCCATTCACGTGGTGACTGCTTGTCGGCCAGCTAGTTCGGAGAGGATTTCGGTCGCAGGTCTCCGAATGGGTTACGCTCAATTACAATATTTCAGTCACCTGGACATGCCCGTTTTCCAAACGCGTCAATAACTACTCATCCAGAACGGGAAACCTACGTTACTTTAGTTCTGGATGTGATCTCTCCACAGATCTCAAATCAAAACTCTACAAAATCCTATAGGCGCGTTACCGAATCACCGACGCGGTACCGAAAAATATGCTACTCGAAATTAAACCGACTAAAACTACTCTAAGGAAATGACGAAAAAATCAAAGGTACCGCGTACCGCGCGCGACGCGAAACCAACCTCAGCGGATTTGTCGAAACCCTACCCTCGCGACGGCATACCTACCCTACACTCTCTGTTCCCCCTGAAAAAGAACGAGCCACTGAAAAGGAAAGTCGTTAGTTATCTTTTTAGCAATTCATCTTTAATACTACAATTTTTAAACGATACTATAATGGTGAAAACACTATTAACAATTTAAGATTAAACTTTCATCTTATAATTATACATATTCATGACAGTCGAGAAATATTTCGTTTCTTTTTTCATAGAACCACAATCAAAAAGAAAATATGGAATAAGAACGATTGAAGATTTAAAAAAAAATTAGTGTAAATTTGAAGTGAAAGATAATTCAACTAAATTAAGAAAAGTTATGTAAATTATGTTTTTGTTTTTGCTTCTTGTGTAAATGTGTTTTAAACTAACATACTCGTAGATATCGTTTTGAATATTTCTTATATATAAATGTCAAATAATCTTCTCTTATCTATCTCATTCACATACTCGTAATTAGATCGCGACAATTCATAAGTCGAAAGGGAAGGATTTTACATCATAGCGGGCATAATATGTTTCCAACATGAGATGGCTGATATATTTGATTAAACTGATATTTCATCCGAGTTAATAGATCAGCATGAAAATAAAATTATGATTTCACTTGGTTCTTATTTAATTTCGTTGTAAAATATTCCGATTAAATTTCGCTTGTGATCACCTGTTTTTTATGTTACAACTTAATAAACGATTAATATAATATTCTGTAAAAATTTTATGTCTGATTTTAGAAGTGTAATCGTTTAAAAACCATCATTTCAAGACAAGCCAAATGTTATCGTCTGTATGTAGATTGTTCGCATCTTTATTTAATTTATCAACTAAATAAACATCAAATTCATGTCCTAAGAGATCCCTGGTCATTGAGGATTGTTTTGAATAATAATAAGGGTTAAACACAAGTCCAAGGTATGAGACTCAAAAGTTAGATCTATCAATTATTGATGACTAATATTACATGTTGTTTAGTTATTCTTAGTTCATTTAAATTATCTAGGTGTATGTATAGTAAACATTAAATTTTCGCATTCCCAGATTATATCTTGCAGCCATATTACTTTAAAATTTGTTTCTTCATATTGATAGAATATAAAAAGGGAAATGAAAATATGGGTGGACAAATACACATAAAAACACTTCAAATCCTATATAATTCTTTGAATTTATATAAAATAGATAACATAACTATGCCTTTATCAGTGCCTAGCCTTTGAATTACTTATGCTTAAGCTTATCTACTTGTTGTGAGAGTACATTTATTTAATTGTCTAAAAACCGACATACTATATTATATTTATATTTCTACTTTACTTTTTCACGGTTTGATCCTTACAAACGAAAATAAAAATAATTTTAGCGGTTTTAGAAGATGCGATCAATTTTACTGAATTGTGTGGTATGGATTTTTACGTCTTTAAAAATGTCATTCGATTTAGATTTAAACGATCAGAAGCACATTAAAATGAAACGTAGCGCAAAAAAATGAGGAGAAAACATCCGTCGAATCAAATTTCAGTCGATGTTGTGTGTCAATGCAAAATTGTAGCGAGAAGTAAAACGCGAAATTTATATGAAGAAAGAAAATTAGCGACTCAGACTACGGGGCCAAGAAGTCAAAAACAATCCCTTGCAACTTTAGGAAAACAATTAGATATAGAGACGGGAATCAGTTAAACTTATTTGAACGATCTAAAGTAAATTATTTCACAAGAAGGGTTGTATACTACTAAATGTGGAAAAATTGAATCTACAGCACATAAATGTCAAAGATATGCACTCACATGGTAAGTGGCTTGGTGGATTTCAAGCAGCGCGACAAAACTTTTGAGAAAACTCTCTATAAAAACTCGAATACAAATAAAATGTAACATCTGGAAATCGATTTGATGAGATTATGGCAAGGGTTGAAGCAGCTTGATATTCCGCGTTTCTCGATTTGAGATTCACTTCCTCCTTCCACAGTCTAATTAGCATTTCATCCTAATTCGAGCCCTTTGTTATGTGATGACCGAAAATTGGTGACAATTGAGATCAATTAAATAAAATTCTACGTGCTGCAATTTTGCGCTGAGCACTATGCACTGGATCGCCAATATGGATTGCGCAAGTACTTGGCGGTCATTGCAATCACCTTCACGTATTAGCGAATTACGCGTAACTTATTACCCTTTTGCCAAATATACGTGATAGTTTTAAATTTGACGACACAACTCACTATTCATGCGTACATACATACGTAAGTATATTCCCTCGTAGGTGTCATTGGCCTTACTCCTTACTTGCTCTAATCACGCCCAATTGCTCTAATTGATGAGTAATAAAAGGAAGTAACTGAAAGTCAGTTGTATAGATTCCACTTTGTTTTGCATTCTTTACGTAATTTCGCCTCCAATGTTGTCGTCTAAATTGAAATCCTTGCTTAAACTTTGAAAATTAGTTTTTCATCACCCCTAGGACCGCGCCAAGTCGCTGCCGACACCACACCATGACCTTTTTCGCCATCTGGCTGTCAAGCTCAACCGGTTGTCACCTCGGACAAAACAGAGGTGTGTGGAATGGCACGCCATATGGCGGCAATGTACCTCTCCAGTTGTCGCCAGTGGCATAGTTTTCTCGATGGCCACGGTGGAGGGGCATTCCCAGATGGCTATGTCTCGAAATGTGCCGGGGTTTGGATTAATTCTATATTTCGAATATTTATATCCACAGATCTAAATATTTGGACAGAAAAAAAAATATTTTCTGCGCAACGATATCCGCACGACAGATGAAGTCCGCTGGCACTTCGAGGACATATCCATCTGGCCGGTTGCAAGGGTTCGGGATCGGAATCACTTCGATTCCCGGGCGTAGGCGTCACATTACACATTCCCCCCCCCCAAAATCGAAGTAATTACGATCCCGTCTCCTATATATAAGGTCTTGGTTAGGGCCGTGGCGGGTCGAAGGTCGGTTCCGAGGAATAGGCTACACCCATGTTCGTGAAGACTCGCCGGTGACTATATAGTAGGGAGTCAGGTGTTATTCGGGGGCCTTCGTCTAGGCAGAGATTGGGGTAAGCCAAGGTTTCTCGTGGGAAATAGTTGCACTTCATCGTCTAAGGTCTTTTGCGTGGTAAATTCCCAGGGTTTTACCAGTCATGTCCGCGATGAGGTATCGGGTGGGGCTTATTACTTGTAGGACTCGACATTTCACGAATTTCTTGTCTAGTTTGGCATTGTAATGTCGGGTGGCATCGCTCTGCCGGAAGTTTCGACGATATATTTCGTCGCCTACCCAAAAGCCAGAAGGATGAGATCGCAAGTTGTACCGCTCCTCTCCCATCCGTCGACTTTCTTCAATCTTCTCCCGCAGTTGCTCTCGCAGAAGTTGGAGCTTGTCGTGCGGTTCCAGAACCACGATTGGGTCCTCTAGCGATTTCAGTTGCCGCAATAGCCGGTAAGCGCTCCCATGACAGATCATGTACTGGCCGAACACTGCGAAATACGGCGAAATGCCGGTAGTGGCGTGGTACGACGAGCGCAGCGCACTAGTGATGGCGGACAATTTGCGATCCCAGTCCTTCTGATTTGGGTGGACATAGGCGCGGATGGCCGCTATGAGCGTACGGTTCAGTCGTTCGGATGCGTTGGCTTGTGGTGAATAGACGGCAGTTCGTTGGTGGATGATGCCGTATTTGGACATTAGGTCTCGGAACTTGCTGGAGGTGAACTGGACCCCATTGTCGGAGACAAGTTTCTCCGGAACTCCAAACATGTGAAAGACTCGGTTCTCCAAGAAGTTGATTATAGGTCCAGTGTGCATGTTACGTAGTGGTTCTATGATAGGGAATTTAGAGAGCTGGTCCAGGACCACGACAGCTCCCGTGTGACCAGAAGCAGATCGAGGGTAAGGACCGATAAGATCAATGTACAAGCGCTGGAACACGCGTTCGGGGACCTCAACCTTACCCATGGGTGGCCGAAGAATGGTGTTGGGCGCTTTCGTGCACTTGCATAGCTCACAGGAGGCTACGTACGCTTTTATCTGTTGTGCCATCTTAGGCCAAAAGAAGCAGGTTTTCAACCGCCTAAGTGTACGACCGTATCCACCGTGCGCACTCGATGGGTGGTCATGAGCCCGTCTGATAAGATCAGTGGTTAATTCTTCGGGCACCCACAACTTCCACTGTTCTTCTTCTTGTATGGGGTCTCCGGATGCGTGTCCCATCCGCTTATAAATAAATCCATCCGTCAACCGCAGTTCAGGAATCTGGGGCAGTTGATTCTGGATAGTGTGAATCAGTTATGTGTAGGTTGCTGACTTGAAGGCAGGATGGTCCAGATCGATCAATTGGGGGCTGTCGTCCTCTTGGACCAACTCGGCTCCTTCAGGGGCGAACATTCTGGATAGGGTGTCGGGGACTACATGCTGGCTTCCTTTTCGGTGGCGGATTGTGAAGTCAAATGCCTGTAGTTTCAGTGCCCACCTGGCCAATCTGCCGTTGAGATCAGTCTGGCTCATGAGCCATTTCAGAGAAGCGTGATCCGTAACGATTTCAAATGTGTGTCCCTCCACATAGGCTCGGAAGCGTTTCACTGCCAACACCGCCGCTAAACATTCCTGCTCGGAGACCGTGTAATTTCGCTGGGCTGGGTTCAGCTTGTGAGACATGAAGGCTATAGGTCTCTCTTCGCCATCCTGTGCAACCTGGACTAAGACTGCTCCCACCCCATGTTGACTCGCGTCACAATGGATTGAGAACGGTTTGTCAAAGTCCGGGCTGTGCAGTACGGGGGCTGTAGTCAGACTCTTCTTTATCTCTTCAAAGGCTCGCAAGCTGGGCTCTTCCCAGACGAATTTACGTCCTTTATGCAGCATGTCGGTCAAAGGAGTGGTTATGGTGGCATAGTCACGTACAAAACGCTGGTACCATCCGCATAAGCCTAAGAATCGGCGTAACTGTTTGGTGGTCTTGGGTAGTGGAAAAACGTCAATCGCTTGAGTCTTTTCCGGATCGGTCTTGATATGGCCATGCCCAATGATGTGACCTAAATACTTCACCTCCGTCATCACGAACTGACTCTTCCTTATGTTGATGGTTAATCTTGCCCTCCGGATGTGTAGAGCCACCTCCTGAAGCAGGTCGATGTGTTCGTCAAAGGTCTCGGTTATAAGCAACAGATCGTCCAAGTAAACGAAAACTTGGTGCCGCAAATGAGGTGGTATCACCTTGTCCATAAGGCGCGTCATTGTTTGGGGGGCATTACACAATCCGAATGGCATGGTCACGAATTGATATAAAGGCCGGCCTGGGACTGTGAAGGCTGTTTTCTCCTTTGAACCGGGGTCTAAAGGAATTTGCCAGAAGGCGTCCTTGAGGTCTAAGCTCGTGATGAAATGGGCTTTAGGCAACCGACTCAAAATGCCTTCAATCAACGGTAGAGGGTATGCGTCCTTGACTGTGACGGCGTTCAAGCGTCTGGCATCTAAGCATAACCGGACCTTGTTCGGCTTGATAACTAAGGTGACTGGGGAAGCCCACGCGCTCTGTGATTCTTCGATTACGCCTAATGCTAGCATTCGATCCACTTCGGCATATAACGATTTTTCCTTCGCCGGAGATATGGTGAAATGTCTCTGTTTTATGGGTTTAGCATCCCCCACATCTATAGTGTGGAGCACCAGTGCAGTCCGCCCGAGACCTTCTTTCTCGTGCGATGGAAAAGCCGATATAGCCGAGTCAAGACGCAGTTGCTGAGTTACATCCAGTGTATGCCGTAATAAGTTAGTGGGTTGAGATTGGTCAGGAACGGTGGTGACGGACTCCAGGGTCGAACCGGAAAATAGTGCCGGGGCCAAGTTAAATTTTCGAACGAAATCCACTCCTAAATAAAGATTCTGGGTTAACTGAGGTATGATGAAAAATTCCATAGGTTTAGTTACTCCTTTAAAGGTGACATCCGTCATAATTTTTCCCACTACAGAGTGACGAGTTCCGTCCGCCGTGCTTAACCAGGAGGTGAAATGACGGATTTGGTCCGCGTGCCTTGCCAGTACCTCCCCTGCAAACTCGGCAGATATGCAATTCACACTGGCTCCCGTATCGACTAAGCCTGATACTCGTGTTTGCAGGAGGTGTACTGACGCATATGGCCGGACATCATCCCTCAATAATTCGTCTAAGTATATGTCCTTCAACACTTTCCTCGACTGCCTGACTTTTCTCCAGAAGCTCCGCATCCGACGCGTGGCTCGCTTGCTTCGCGGTGGGACAGTTGTGGCCAATTCCTCATGGAAGATGCGCTGTCGAGTAGCCAAATAATTCCGCAGCCTGACATGAAAAGGTTTTACATGCCAAGGAACTTTCGCCTCGCTATCATTCCCTTGCGCGTTGGCATCGGCGAAGGATGGTGTCGGTTGTGGAACTTCGGGAGAATTGTGGTTAGCGGGGCGAGTCAGCAGAATTGGAGTCATGTTGGAAGCTGGGTCATTGCTAGTGATGGGGTCAAGATTGGTTCGTCCGGGGTTTAGGAGTGCCGACGGGTGGTCGCGGCACTCGGTGGCAAGTTTTTTCACCCTTTGCAATTTGCACAGTCAGGTGCGTATGTGTCGGCCTTCCCGCATCGGTAGCAGAAAAGCGTCGGCTCCGCTGGACATGCATAGAACCGATGTCCCGGTTGTCGGCAGTTCCAACAGACCGTCGGGCTTGTAATTGCTTCAAGGGAGGGTCGATCAATCAAGGCTGGGTCCTCAAGCTCCGGTGGTGCTCCGCTCCTCGGTACTGGTACTGGATCAGCAAGCAGGTGGTCAGCTGCCATCAACTCCGCGGTGTGATGATTTCGGGGATTTGGTCCCGTTATGCGAGGTTGTGGACGGAAGGTACCACGCCGCTCATCCAAGTGTTCTTGTCTCCGGGCATGGAGGCGCAATCCCTGTATGGTGTTGATGGGAAAATGCAGAAGGCTGTTCTGGAGATCCCAGCGCATATTCTCTCTGATAATTTCGACCAGTTCGTCCTCGGGCATGGTATTTCGCAAGCGAGTGCTCAATCTCACTATACTTGTGTAGTACTGGTCGAACGGTTCGTGAGCGCCTTGTTTCCGTTTCTTTATTTGCTCCCTTAGCTCTCTCTCAGTGAAGCCATCCTCAAATCGATTGCGGAAGGCTGCACTGAAAGAGTGCCAAGTGGGACGTGGCGTTGATTCTTTAAAGCTCCAGTACCAGTCGGCAGCGTCGCCGCTGAACAAAAGATGTGCATGCCGGAGGAAGGCCGAGGAATCACCTCCCAGGGTGCTGGATACCAACGCCTGAATCCGGAAAAGGAACCGGTCCGCCGATATCATATCGTTGAACCCTGTAAAGTTCAGGCGCCAACTCTCCATGATACGAGGCGTCGGGTCTCGAAAAGGTGTCAATGCGTTCCCGGGGGGAATCACATCATCGATTGACCTGTTGTACTGAACTGCCTCGGGGGCTAGAGGTACCAACGGAGGTCCGGTACTGTGTCGTGGTCTATATTCGGGAGCTCTGGGATCCATTCCTGAGTTCCTTGGAGGTGGGACCCATTGCTCGGATTGTCGGGAGGGGGGCATCGCCACACTGGGATTTGGCTCCCAGCCAAGCGGAGTTCTCACGCGACTGGGTGGTTGGCTCATAGGGAGATTCTGGAGCTTTCCCTCCAGGTTGCCAATCCTCTCCGACATATCCCTCATCAACGCCACGAGGGTGTCAATGGAGTGGGCGGAAGGCATGGGTGTCACTTCGGACACGACACTTGCGGCCGGAACTTCACCGCCTACGGCTCCTTGCAGGTCTAAAAGTGGTTGGGACTGTTCGGCCTCTGGAACTCCTTTCGCCACTGCTCCACGCGTTGGTAGGGGCGTTCCGAGGGGGACGTCTAGGGCGGTCCGCTCGATGGGTCGCCGACATAATGGGCAACTCTCTGACGTGAGGAGGAGCTGTTGTACACAGGCACGATGGAATAGATGTCCACAATCCAATCGCACGCTGTGTACGCCCTCCACTACGTCTTCGAAGCAGATCCCGCAGTTAGCTGGTTGGACCGTTTTAGATCGGGTCCAACGCTTATCTGGGGTCCGCTTCGTTGCCATGTTTGTTCTTGCTAGTTTTTTTGTGTGGTTGCTAATATTGAGAAGAAAAAAAAAATATAAAATACACTTATTTCTACTATAAACCTAATAAACCTAATATATATATATAGAAAACCTAAGAATACGTTAGTAGCCGATAGTGGCGAGCTAATGATAAGTGGAGAAAAAAAAATATTTGACAGTCACTTTCCTTTCCAGTAGTCGACTCCTTCAATGGGAAAAGAGAGTGCGTGGTAATCTGCCGAAGAAAGGGTGCTTTTGGTCGATTTACGAAATTTAACCCCATACCCACATACATTACAAACCGTTTCTAATCTACGTTAAATGACTCGACGAGACAAGTGGTATAGCTACCGTAACAGCTTAGTGCGCGGTCAAAACTCCCGACGCGTGGAAGCATTCCGGGCTTCGCAACTCCAGCATACGCCACCGAACGTTGAACCGATACCACTCGTCTATCACGCATACGAAATAATTAGAATCCTTCCGCGACATAAAGGCAAGGTAGCCTTCTATTTTCTTGAGAGTCCATGCTGATAGGTAAACCCATCAGACTGGCAGTTCCATCAAGAAAATAGAAGGTCCTTACAGGGGTTAGCCTAGGACAACACATCGGAAGGATTCTGTCGCGAAGAAAAAAAAAATCAAACAAAGGAGAGCGGAAGCAACAACTCACGTGAAGCGACTTCTAATGTGTATCACACAACTCCACTGCTCCTGATAGTGGGACTCGAGTACCAAAGTACCTTACATCCTCCGTAAAGGACCAACTCGTCAGAAGACGCGAAGTTCTTTCCCCCTTAGGATGTTTTAGGCCCCACGTTGGGCGCAATTTGTAATGATTTTAACTTTTCAAGTTCAACGCGGAACCGACCTCTCATCGGTTCTAGACGTTAAGTCTGAGTAGTGCCAACGGATGGTACCAACAGGTCAACCAATCCGTGCACCGTAACCCATTCACGTGGTGACTGCTTGTCGGCCAGCTAGTTCGGAGAGGATTTCGGTCGCGGGTCTCCGAATGGGTTACGCTCAATTACAATATTTCAGTCACCTGGACATGCCCGTTTTCCAAACGCGTCAATAACTACTCATCCAGAACGGGAAACCTACGTTACTTTAGTTCTGGATGTGATCTCTCCACAGATCTCAAATCAAAACTCTACAAAATCCTATAGGCGCGTTACCGAATCACCGACGCGGTACCGAAAAATATGCTACTCGAAATTAAACCGACTAAAACTACTCTAAGGAAATGACGAAACAATCAAAGGTACCGCGTACCGCGCGCGACGCGAAACCAACCTCAGCGGATTTGTCGAAACCCTACCCTCGCGACGGCATACCTACCCTACACTCTCTGTTCCCCCTGAAAAAGAACGAGCCACTGAAAAGGAAAGTCGTTAGTTATCTTTTTAGCAATTCATCTTTAATACTACAATTTTTAAACGATACTATAATGGTGAAAACACTATTAACAATTTAAGATTAAACTTTCATCTTATAATTATACATATTCATGACAGTCGAGAAATATTTCGTTTCTTTTTTCATAGAACCACAATCAAAAAGAAAATATGGAATAAGAACGATTGAAGATTTAAAAAAAAATTAGTGTAAATTTGAAGTGAAAGATAATTCAACTAAATTAAGAAAAGTTATGTAAATTATGTTTTTGTTTTTACTTCTTGTGTAAATGTGTTTTAAACTAACATACTCGTAGATATCGTTTTGAATATTTCTTATATATAAATGTCAAATAATCTTCTTTTATCTATCTCATTCACATACTCGTAATTAGATCGCGACAATTCATAAGTCGAAAGGGAAGGATTTTACATCATAGCGGGCATAATATGTTTCCAACATGAGATGGCTGATATATTTGATTAAACTGATATTTCATCCGAGTTAATAGATCAGCATGAAAATAAAATTATGATTTCACTTGGTTCTTATTTAATTTCGTTGTAAAATATTCCGATTAAATTTCGCTTGTGATCACCTGTTTTTTATGTTACAACTTAATAAACGATTAATATAATATTCTGTAAAAATTTTATGTCTGATCTTAGAAGTGTAATCGTTTAAAAACCATCATTTCAAGACAAGCCAAATGTTATCGTCTGTATGTAGATTGTTCGCATCTTTATTTAATTTATCAACTAAATAAACATCAAATTCATGTCCTAAGAGATCCCTGGTCATTGAGGATTGTTTTGAATAATAATAAGGGTTAAACACAAGTCCAAGGTATGAGACTCAAAAGTTAGATCTATCAATTATTGATGACTAATATTACATGTTGTTTAGTTATTCTTAGTTCATTTAAATTATCTAGGTGTATGTATAGTAAACATTAAATTTTCGCATTTCCAGATTATATCTTGCAGCCATATTACTTTAAAATTTGTTTCTTCATATTGATAGAATATAAAAAGGGAAATGAAAATATGGGTGGACAAATACACATAAAAACACTTCAAATCCTATATAATTCCTTGAATTTATATAAAATAGATAACATAACTATGCCTTTATCAGTGCCTAGCCTTTGAATTACTTATGCTTAAGCTTATCTACTTGTTGTGAGAGTACATTTATTTAATTGTCTAAAAACCGACATACTATATTATATTTATATTTCTACTTTACTTTTTCACGGTTTGATCCTTACAAACGAAAATAAAAATAATTTTAGCGGTTTTAGAAGATGCGATCAATTTTACTGAATTGTGTGGTATGGATTTTTACGTCTTTAAAAATGTCATTCGATTTAGATTTAAACGATCAGAAGCACATTAAAATGAAACGTAGCGCAAAAAAAAGAGGAGAAAACATCCGTCGAATCAAATTTCAGTCGATGTTGTGTGTCAATGCAAAATTGCAGCGAGAAGTAAAACGCGAAATTTATATGAAGAAAGAAAATTAGCGACTCAGACTACGGGGCCAAGAAGTCAAAAACAATCCCTTGCAACTTTAGGAAAACAATTAGATATAGAGACGGGAATCAGTTAAACTTATTTGAACGATCTAAAGTAAATTATTTCACAAGAAGGGTTGTATACTACTAAATGTGGAAAAATTGAATCTACAGCACATAAATGTCAAAGATATGCACTCACATGGTAAGTGGCTTGGTGGATTTCAAGCAGCGCGACAAAACTTTTGAGAAAACTCTCTATAAAAACTCGAATACAAATAAAATGTAACATCTGGAAATCGATTTGATGAGATTATGGCAAGGGTTGAAGCAGCTTGATATTCCGCGTTTCTCGATTTGAGATTCACTTCCTCCTTCCACAGTCTAATTAGCATTTCATCCTAATTCGAGCCCTTTGTTATGTGATGACCGAAAATTGGTGACAATTGAGATCAATTAAATAAAATTCTACGTGCTGCAATTTTGCGCTGAGCACTATGCACTGGATCGCCAATATGGATTGCGCAAGTACTTGGCGGTCATTGCAATCACCTTCACGTATTAGCGAATTACGCGTAACTTATTACCCTTTTGCCAAATATACGTGATAGTTTTAAATTTGACGACACAACTCACTATTCATGCGTACATACATACGTAAGTATATTCCCTCGTAGGTGTCATTGGCCTTACTCCTTACTTGCTCTAATCACGCCCAATTGCTCTAATTGATGAGTAATAAAAGGAAGTAACTGAAAGTCAGTTGTATAGATTCCACTTTGTTTTGCATTCTTTACGTAATTTCGCCTCCAATGTTGTCGTCTAAATTGAAATCCTTGCTTAAACTTTGAAAATTAGTTTTTCATCACCCCTAGGACCGCGCCAAGTCGCTGCCGACACCACACCATGACCTTTTTCGCCATCTGGCTGTCAAGCTCAACCGGTTGTCACCTCGGACAAAACAGAGGTGTGTGGAATGGCACGCCATATGGCGGCAATGTACCTCTCCAGTTGTCGCCAGTGGCATAGTTTTCTCGATGGCCACGGTGGAGGGGCATTCCCAGATGGCTATGTCTCGAAATGTGCCGGGGTTTGGATTAATTCTATATTTCGAATATTTATATCCACAGATCTAAATATTTGGACAGAAAAAAAAATATTTTCTGCGCAACGATATCCGCACGACAGATGAAGTCCGCTGGCACTTCGAGGACATATCCATCTGGCCGGTTGCAAGGGTTCGGGATCGGAATCACTTCGATTCCCGGGCGTAGGCGTCACATTACAGTTGGCCAGCTTTTCATGGCTTCAATCTTCTCAGGGTCTGTTTTGACCCCTTCTGCCGATACGACGTGTCCCAGGTATTTTACTTCAGTTGCGAAAAGGGTACACTTGTCGGGACTAAGTTTCAAATTTACCAGTCGCAGTCTGGAGAAAACCTCTTCTAAGTTCCGCACATGCTCTTCGAACGTTCTCCCGATGACGATGATGTCATCTAGGTACACCAAGCAGGTTTTCCAGGTTAGACCACGTAGCACGTATTCCATCAAGCGTTCGAAAGTGGCTGGAGCATCGCAAAGCCCAAATGGCATCACCACAAACTGCCACAATCCGGTCCCAACTGAAAATGCGGTCTTCTCTCGGTCCTTCTTGTCGATTTCTACCTGCCAGTAGCCACTCTTGAGATCGAGTGTAGAAAACCATTTTGCGTCGGCTAAAGTGTCCATGATGTCATCGATGCGTGGGAGCGGGTAACTATCTTTCTTAGTGACGTCGTTAAGCTGCCTATAGTCGACACAAAAACGAGTGCTACCATCCTTTTTCTTTACTAGAACTACAGGCGCGGCCCATGGACTGACAGAAGGTTCAATAACGCCCTGTTTTTCCATGTCCGAGATCAGCGCGCTCACTTCTCCTTGTTTGGCTATAGGCAGGCGTCTGGGTGCTTGTTGAATTGGCTTGGCTCCCTGTGTATCTATGACGTGAGCTACCAGACTCGTTCGGTCTTGATCATCCGGGCTTGTTGAGAAGATATCACTGTACTTGGTGACCAGATCAGAGGCTCGTTTGAATAGCTGCACTGGCAATTTGACCTGTTTCAATATTGCAGACGTGGATTCCCGGGCTTTGTCTGTGTCTTGCCTCCTTTTCCAATGATGGTCGTGAGTAGCTTCCAAAGAGGTGATGGTGGAAACAGGCTGGCAGCTGCCGATGACTTCTCCCGCTTTGATGCTCGTGGTTGAGTCTGCGGTGTTAAGGACTCCAACCGGCACATATCCATTCCTTAAAGATCTTACAAGGCTTCGTCCTACAATCAAACTGCGCAATGCGGACGTCTTCGTTGGCTCTATCAGATAAGATCGGTGGTCTCCAGAATCACCATCAAGCTTGGCCCATACAATGCTTTCGGAAGAATTCGGTACATCAGTGTCAGTACATACCACTACATTCATCTTGGGGATTTGGACGCTGGGATCCTCCATCAATACTTCGACATTCTGCCATTTCAATACACGTTTGCCCAAATCCAACGTGATTCCGTGTGGTCGCAGAAAATCCATTCCGAGAATGCAGTCATCCATAATGCTCGCGACCAGAAAATTATGTCGGAACACAAGGTCTCCCAACTGTATCTGGAGGTTGACCTCTCCATGGACAGGTGCAGTTTCTCCCGTAGCTGTTCGTAGTGAGAAAATTCTGCCCTTGTGAAGTTGTTGCTGTCTAACTAGGTCTGGTCGGATAATCGATCGGGTTGCACCAGTGTCGATTGTTATGGTGCAGTGTTCTCCGTCAACTTGACCCGGAAGGCATAAGTCCGCTTCTCAACGATGTAGTCTTGACACGGTGATGGTGGTGCTGGGGACGTCGATCCTCCTAGCCAACCTCTGCCCCATGAAGTTGTCTCTTACATGTTTCCCGACCCCTCTGTTTGAAGGGTTTCCATTCTGGGCTCCTGACTCGGTCTGGATCTCCTCCTAGCTGCAAACCCTGGACAATAGCTCGGTTTTCTCCGCTTCTTGCAGTCTCTTTGCAGGTGCCCCTTCTCACCGCAATCCCAGCATCTAGGCGCTCCATTTGCCTGCGGCTCTCGCTCATTTTCCACACGATCACACCTGCATTTGTCTGCCACTACCTCACGGACCCGGGCAGTGGTACGAGTCATATTTTGTGTTGCCTCGAAGTTAAGACTATAAATCAATGCGTCCTTAACCGTTTGTTTTTGAGCTAACCGCACGGCTTGTTGCAATTCCTTGTCCTTTAAGGCGCTGATGAATGCTTCTGTTGCTACGTCATCTCGATGTTCTGGGTCGTACGCTGGGTAAGCCAAAAGTGTCAGTCGCTCAATGTCTTGTGCTAGCTGCTGCAAGGTTTCGCCAGACTTCTGCATCCGATGCCGTAGCTGTGCACGGTAAATCTGCTTCAGATGATCGTCTCCGTAGCGCATGTCCAGCGCATTCATTATAGCAGCCGGGTTTGAATGCAGCTCAACGGGGATAGTCTGCAAAAGCTCGGCAGCTGGGCCTCTTAGAGCAAGAATTCGTTCCTGCTCATTCCAGTGATTTATCCTAGCGGCTGCTTCAAACTGGATTTTGTAAATAGTCCAGACCGTTTGCCCATCGAATATTGGTGCTTGCACATTTCTGGATGTGCTTTGCGCTGCGGTTATAAGCGGGGCTGGTGAGGTGGTTACTACTGCGTTTGCTGCTTCCAATTCTTTTTTCACTTTTTCCATCTCATGGTTCATTCTCTCTTCGACCTGGCTGATCTCATAGTTAATTTTCTCCTCAACCTGGCTGACCTTCTCGTTGACCTGGTAAACCTTTTACTCGACGCATTTAATTTGATTGTTCAGGCTACCAAGCTCCATTTTTATTTCGGTTGACTGTTTTTGCACTTCCTTGATTACGATCGCTTGTTGGTCCAGCTTCACTGATTGTTCATTTAAGTTCGCTGATTGTTCATCTAGCTTCGTCGTTAAATTGGATGACTGTTGTCGCTGCTCTTGCTGCATCAGCATCAACATTTGCATAACCGCATTTTCTGGTTCCTTTGGTTTTGGTGTTCCTGCTTCACCACCTTCTGCGCCTTTTTCTGCATCTGAGGGCTCACCCGAATCCAGATACGCACCTTCTGATTCAATTGCGTCACGCAAGCGTGCAATCAATGTGGCCTTTGTACCTTGCGTAGCCAGGTTTCGCTGTTCCAACTCTTCCTTAAGCTCCGACATGGTCAATTTATTAATTTTTAAGTTTAGGCTTCGTGACATTTTCAATGTTTCTTTAAATTTTACTATTGTGCACTATAAAAATGTTCAAATTTTCACTTTCAAAATTTTAATCTCACTTCTCGACGCCATTGTCACGTGTTTTTGGTTCGCGGCGAATAATTTTAATGTTCCGGGAAAGTGAAAGCGCAATGTCTCTTAATTTAAGTTAAAAGGGTTTATTTAATTAAAAATGCACAATCATTTGTTTAACTATTTCACCTAATTTTAATTTTCACTATTAAAATTCTAACACTTGTCCATAAATTTCTTATCGCAATTGTCTTCTAAATCACTTCACTATTACGAAACACACTTTTCTACTACTCGAATAATATCGCTTCCCACACACAATCGCAGTTCTAATCGCGGTCGAATGAATGATGATCCCCCCATTCATTCA
The DNA here is from genome assembly GCA_963969285.1 of Odontomyia ornata. Classification (NCBI taxonomy): domain Eukaryota; kingdom Metazoa; phylum Arthropoda; class Insecta; order Diptera; family Stratiomyidae; genus Odontomyia; species Odontomyia ornata. The sequence continues at coordinate 368,116,989 of OZ017739.1, read as the reverse complement.
GCTCGCCTTTATATAGGGTCTCTACCTATTCACCCATTTCTCGTACATTGGCGAATGTTCTACCGAGAGGTACCTGGTAGATTCGAGCAAATTAATGAATGGAGTCACGTCACTTGCAGATGTTGATAATGCTTGTTGGGTTCTCGTGGGTTCGAGTAAATTCAGTTGTTGACGTTCTTAATGATTATGAAAACAATTGCGACAGTAGCTCGCAGAATTATTTGTACATGTAATTATTTGTACATGTAACAATATATATATATGTGTGTGTGTGTACATATATATGTGTGTACATATATATATATATATATATATATATATATATATATATATATATATATATATATATATATATATATATATATACATACATATATATGTATATATATAAATATATGTATATGTATATATTCATATATACACGCACATAATGATTTGTGTACTTATATATATATATATATATATATATATATATATATATATATGCATATATATATGCATATATATATATATATATATATATATATATATATATATATATATATTTATAAACATACATATATGTATATATATAACACATCGTTCCTTTTACCTAAAAGGAATCTCTTCAAATTTAAACTAAATGTGTACATATGTACGCGTATATATATATATATATATATATATATATATATATATATATATATATATATATAGATATATATATACATACATATATATATATATATATATATATATATATATATATATATATATATATATTAATATATATATATATATATATATATATATATATATGTATATATATATGATATATATATATATATATATATATATATATATATATATATATATGTATATATACATTTATATTTATATATGTATATATATAAATATATATATATATATATATATATATATATATATATATATATATATGTATATATATGTATATATATATATATATATATATATATATATATATATGTATATATGTATATATGTATATATATATATATATAAACATATATATATATATATATATATATATATATATATATATATATATATATATATATATATATATATATATATATATATATATATATATATATATATATATATATATATATATAAACATATATATATATATATATATATATATATAAATATAAGTATATGTATATATGTATGCATATATACACGCACACAATGTATATGTGTACTTATATATATATATATATATATATATATATATATATATATATATAGATATATGTATATATATATATATATTTATATATATATTTATATACATACATATATGTATATATATAACACATAGTTCAAGAAGTCCCGAGACTAACAACGAAAACAACATTTTTTTTTTCAAAAATCATTTTTACTCATCAATATAATCTCCTTTTAGGGTGATACGATCTTTCCAAAGCCTTTCCAACATTTCTATACCATATTTATAGAAGGATTTATCCTTTGCTTCAAAATAGGCTTCAGTTTCGGTAATGACCTCCTCATTCGAGCCAATTTTTTTCCCCTGGAGCATTTTTTTGAGATCAGCAAAGAGCCAGTAGTCGCTGGGGGCTAAATCTGGCAAATACGGGGGTTGGGGAAGCAAATCAAAGCCCAATTCGTTCAATTTTGCCATTGTCGACTTGTTGCTATTTATTTCCACTGAAAGCAATCGCGGCGCCCACTTGAAAAAAACCTTTTTCATGCTCAGTTTTTCATGAAGGATTGTAAATACGCTTCCAGATGATATCTGTGTCATTTCTGCAATCTCACTGACCTTCACTTTGTGATTTTTCATTACAATTTTTAACACTTCACTCACATTCTCATGTGTAACGGCTTCCAATGGCCTACCCGAACGTTCCGCATCGTTTGTGTTCATACGGCCACGTTTAAACTCAGCATACCAACGATCAATCGTTGGTTCCGCGTAATGTTTTTCAAGCTATTGCTGGGCTTCTACGGTGTTTTTACCCATTAAAAAACAATATTTTATCAACACGCTAAACTAGCTTTTTTCCATTTTTCAAACAAATTACAAAGCGACTTTACTCTAACCTCGATAACTCTGCTGTCTGTGATCCGATCGACGTGAAATTTTTACGCGTTTCATGTAAAGGTTTGCACTCTATGGAAACATGGCCAGTTTGGCACTACTAGCACCATCTCTGGGTTAGTCTCGGGACTTATTGAATGATGTGTTATATGTATATATATATATATATATATATATATATATATATATATATATATATATATATATATATATATAACAACTCCCATTATCCGAGCCCCAATTATCCGAACCGATTTTCGGCGAAATAAATATATAAAAATACAGCGCAAGCGCGTGCGAGGCGGCTGGATAGTGTACAAGCAATGCCTATGTCTCATTACTATAGCAACGACGCGTTCACTATCCATGGTTCCTTGAACATGCGCTCCCTGCAGTCCCATCAGTCTGTTTTATCTGCTTTGCTGCTCTCATCTTTGTTGGTTAAGTTCACCAGTGCAGTGATTCTATCCGAATCCGAGCATACGACCGCTGCACGTGTTGACATTACGTTTAGCGTCCTTTGTTGTCGTTCATGCTGACATTGCATTTAATGTCTACTGCTGGATTAAGTGTCCAAAATGAGTACAAAATATAAACGTGTTGTGCTTTAACTGAGTGATACAGTGGAAATTGTCAATCAATTAAATGAAGATGTGCCTGGAAAACAACTTGCAGAGAGGCATTGCATCGGAGCGGCTACAATATCAGGCATTAAAACTAACAGCGCTAACATTTCAATTTTCGCAAGTGCATTAGATAGTGAAGATGGATGTTCATCTGGGAAAGTGGTGAAAAAAGCTAAAAATGGACAGCTTGAGAACGCAGTTTACACGTGGTTCCTACGGCAACGTTCAATTAGACAAACGATTTCAGGTCAAATTTCATGTGGAAGAGCACTGATATTCAGTGAGAAAATGGGCATGGTTGAGTTTAAAGCAAGCCAAGGTTGGCTCCGCAATTTTAAATCTAGGCATGGAATTTCGGAGTTAGATGTAGCGGAAGGAAAACTGTCTGCCGATCGTGAAGCTGCCAATAGCTTTCTGGAAACTAAAGACTGCGATCCGGATCTTGTTTACAACGCCGATGAAACTGGTTTAAATTAAAAGGCTTTGCCTAGGAAACCATTGGCATCTAAAATAGAGGAAAGTGCTCCAGGGCATAAGATCAGTAAGGAACGCGTCACCATTCTCGATAGTGCTTACTCTACAGGCAACCATCGGCTACCTTTGCTAATGATTGGCAAAGCAAAGAAGCCAAGAGCTTTTAAAAATGTTAACAACTTGCCAGTGACTACACAAACTAAAAAAGTGAATGAATGGATTCGAGTATAATTCTCGAATGGTATAATAAAACCTTCATCCCTGATGCAAAAAAATTATAAAAGAAACCGGAAAAGGGGAAAGGTTCTACTCATCATCATCAGTAAACACTTTTCACCATATTCCAAGAATCACCAATCATGTAGCAACAGTCTTTCAAATTAATTTTTGTATATAAATGTAAACGAGCTTGGAATAGAATAGACGGCAAATCAACAAAGGAACAACTGGAAGTCGACCAATGTAAACACCCATAACAGCAAACAGCAACTGCCGTTAATGAAATGGAACACGGTCTGTCCATAGTGGATTTTGTTGACATTGCCAAGGAAATGACGGGCTATTCAGAATGCGATGTTGATGTTGTGGAGGAGTGGCTTCAATGTGATAAAGACGACCAAGGATTTCCTATTATGATAGATGATGAAATCGCAGAGGGTGTCATTAACGAAAAATAAGGTGATACCAACGACAACGATGAAACCGGGGAAGAAACCAAAGATGAAAATGTTCCCACCCACGGAGAAGCGTTTATTTGTTTTGAAAACGTCTAAAAGTGGATGGAGCGGCATCCGGAATGTGACACAGTACAACTTCAAGCCGTCAAGCGCCTGCAGGACCTCGCAGCTTGGAAACGTTCTACTACGTCAAGGCAACGTACTCTCCACGAAATGTTCAAAAAATAAAATCCTGTGACCACAGTATATTTTCAAGAGAACTACATATTAAAGTATGTATGTATGCAATACTTATCATTTATATCAACATTTTATGTACTGTAGTGTTGATAATATATTCTATACGTTGCTTGCAGTGTAGGTACACTTGAGTAATTAATTATAATGCAACAGTACCGAAAACAAGCTCTTTTTCTTTAAAATGTTCCCTTTTTTATCCAAATTTTTGGTTATCCACATAGGGTATATGTATATATATAAAATATATATATACATATATATACATATATATATATATATATATATATATATATATATATATATATATATATATATATATATATATATATATATATATATATATATATATATATATATTGTTTATATATAACAAAGAGATAAATTTCTCCTTAGTATTCCGCTAATATTAAATCTTAATAATTTTGCCCCCACTCAAAATAACGTTATACCTTACGGCACTGATGCACCAATATTATAAACATGTTTTACTAACACTAAAAAAATTCTACTACGCGTGAAGGGGAATACTGGGCTTCCTGTAGTACCTATTCATAGGAATTCACTTCAAATATGCGCGAAAATAAAGTTCGTTTTTTTCTTCGTATCTTGGATTACTTGGATGCTTAACTCAATGGGCTCTTACGGGAATGGTAAAAACCCATATCCAAACAGGTTTCGCGCTTACGCCCTTATGTTTACACGTTGCATAGTTCAGCCAACCTATTTTTGTATACGATACACCTCTTGCGAGTGTATGTGTCAAAAGGATCATTTGATCGTTAAACGTCGTGCGGACAACATGAAAGCGAAGACAGAGAGATAAGCGATTGAGAATTGATGTTTTAGCCTTGAATTGTCCACGAGGTAACAAAAACTGGAATGAAAAATGTATTTTATGATTGTTAAAGTTTGTCGATTCAAACTTCTATTGGATTTATTAGAACCTCCGTGTTTTTCCGCTTTCTGAAAAATATATTATTTTTCTTCTTGTGTTGTCAACTGGCATATTATAATGCAATTCTATAAAGATTATGCGTACTGTTAATTTTCTATGGATTTACAATAGGCAATTTAACTTTATTGATATCGAGATATTCGTTGTGTTGTTTCCTGAAATTGAACATGGCCTCCTCTTTTATAAATTTATTAAATAACGCGTAGCTTCTCACGTGCACGCATCCATTTTTGCATGCAAATTAAAGAAAGGCAATCGTTTCATGACGACTACCTTCTTCACCGAATGTTCAATTCGGAATGATTACCGGCGTTTGTATAAATTTCCCCCACCAAATGATCAACAAAATGCGTTTGTGTATGTGCGTTACGCTCGTTCACCCTACAACATGTTGGCTTATTTTTACCATCAGGTCTCCTCAATGCCTCTCACTCTTCTTGCCCATATAACCTGTTTAACGCTCACTTTTAACGCTGCGTCTGAAAAAGCCCAATTGTGTATACAAGTGTCTTTTTCCACCCTATCTTCGCGCACTTTACTTCACATTTATAACTGATAATGATTTGATGAACTGTTCACTACAACAATTTTAAAATATCACAGTCACTTTTTATTTTGTGCAACCCGAGTTGAATTGCAAAATTTCATTCGTCAATAATCTCCTGCGTTGAAGTCATTTATGTTATGCTTTCTTTTAAAATATAGCAACAACCCCATCTTTAGGGCAAAGATTTTCAAATCTCGAAGCATGAATTTCTTTTCATCGCTCCCTGAAGAACCAAATGTATTTTAATCAAATAAAACGATGGTCTGGGCGATAAAACTAGTCTGCAACAGCAACAAAGGAGAATTTACGGCAACAAAATAGGAAATTTACTTTCTTCCAATGACTCTCCATTGACTAAGTTGTAGTGATAATAGATATAATATATGTCCGTATAGGACTGCAGCGATGGTCTGCTGCTTCGGCGGAAGAGGATGGTAGTAGCCGCCGAGATTGGCCTTGCCTGTGGACGCGTGAATTCACTGGCAGGCTAGCGTTGTGATGTCGTGGGGCGGGTTCTTTCCCACAAGAACCCACTACAAAAGAATTTCGCATTCACGAATTTCTTGGTCACAAAAAGGTCGACCAAAGTCGAAAAAAGGAGGTAACCAACTAAGGGTTGGAGATTGCAGACGAAAAAGGGCAAAGTGAACCTGGGGAAGACAGACAGATTTAAGGGGACTTCGTCGTTACCCGACGATTCTTATGGCCTTCAAATAAGAGTGGGGCATCCAGATGGAGGTGGCGCCCATCACACCCTCCCAAACGGGTCAAGATCCAAACGTAGACGTGGCCATATACTTCACTTTTGAGTGGAAAACTCATAAAAATATAGTTTGCATGAACTTTCCCATCAAAAAAGAAATATAGACGTGACCAATTTATGTTATAGAATTATGTGATCGAATCACATAACCCTATACCACAAAAGGGCACGCGAGCGGAAGACAACTCTACTCGGCAAGAGCCCCTGTTAAGCAACAAAAAAATGATGGAGCGCGCCCGATGGCTAGCCCATATAAGTGGAGAGCCTGCCATCGATGCGGGTCCTATACCCGGTCAGGTAGAGAGAAAAGGAAAGACCTACGGTTAAGGTTTAACAATTCATTATTTTATTACATGGCATTTCGAGACAAATATCGAGAGAATTGAATGTTCTTATTAATTAAAAGTATCGTGATTATTTCAGAATTTATAATAATTGTAATAAAATCAATAATTATTTCTTTTTTTTTATATTCCTAGACGTTGTATTGCGTTTTAAGTGTGGTTTTTATTTTATTAAATATTTTTTTCGTAGTTTAAATAAATATATTCAAAACATGGTTTATATAAGCAAGGAGTAGTCGGAGAAAACTTTAACCGTTCAAGAGTGTTTTTTTTTGTGTGTAGTATTTCGAAAACTGAACAGAACACTTAGGTATAAGAAACAAATTCAGTGTAAATGCATATAGGAGCCTAAAAATACTTAAATGTGTTTTTTATGTTTTTATGTACCAATATTTATTAAAAATTAAGAAAGATGAGTACTCACCGATATCCACCGAGCGCTCGATGATGATATAGGCGGTGCTAGTAGCGATGAATATAATTAACCTTCTTCTTCTTCTTAGCACTGCAGCCCCTTTCGGGCCTTCGCTTCCTGAAACAGCGCCTCGAACTATCTCGGTCCATTGACCGCGTCGTCCAATTCCGAAATCCGAGCAGCGATGAACTGTCTTCCTCGACCGAGTTAGACCAGCTTTTCCTCGGTTTCCCCACTGGCCGCCGGCCTTCAGTTCTCCCAAAGAATACCTTCTTGGGTATCCGTTGTTCGTCCATACGATTCATGTGTCCAGCCCATTGCAGCTTCCGCAGTTTTACAATCCTTGAGACCTCCGGTTCGTCAAAAATTTCATACAGCTCATGGTTGTATCGAATTTGCCATTGGCCCCCATCTAGCTTCGCTCCGATTTTTCGCCTCGGGACCCGTCGCTCAAAGGCGTTCAATATATTTGCGGATGCTTGAGTTAGGGTCCATGTTTCACACCCACAGGTCTTATCACAGATTTGTATACTTGGAGCTTTGTTTTCCTGTGTATGCAGCTGGTCTTCAAGATCGTCAATACTGATTAAAATATTTTATTTGCGAGCTGTATTCTTCGGCGTATTTCGTCCCTTTCATTGCCCGTTTTCGTTATTTTATCGCCTAAATACACAATTTGGCTAACATTTTCGATACTGTATTCGCGAAGTGTGATATTTTGTGTATTTGGGGCATTTTTCCTCGACTGCGTCATGAGCTTTGTTTTATTTTCGTTGATTTGTAGCCCTACTAGTTTTGCTTCGCTGTCGAGTTTCAGGAAGAATTCTTTGGTAGTTGTTAGTGACCGTGACAGAATGTTGATGTCGTCCGCATAGGCCACTACTTGGCTCGACTTGAATAGTAATGTACCTCGCGTATCGACAGGTAGCTTCCGTATGACGTACTCCAGAGCCAAATTGAATAGTAATGGGGCCAGCACATCTCCCTGCTTTAGTCCGATATTGTGTCAAAGGCATGGGTGAGTTGGTTGTTAATGCGGAAGTGGGAGGTTGTGGATGTCATTGTCATTTTGGTAAGACAGACTAATTTGGCTGGGATGCCAAAACCAAGCATTATTTGGTACAGTACGTTACGATCAATACTGTCGTATGCTTGCTTGAAGTCATCGAAAATTTAGTGTACGTCTATGTTGAATTCCCAGCATTTTTCAAATACCTGCTTGACTGTGAACAATTGGTCTGTTTTTGATCTACCTGTCCTAAAACCAACTTGATACTCTCCAATAATACTGTTGGCGTATGATCCGATTTTATTTTCTATGATTTTAGAATATACTTTATACGCCGAACAAAGTAGTGATATGCCTCTATAATTTTCGCACTGTAGCTTGTCACCTTTTTTGTGGATAGGGAATATAATTGATTGGCTCCACTCTTTCGGCATATGTTCTTCTTGCCAAATTTACTGGATGATTTTGTGAATAGCTTGGTGAACACTACTGCCACCATGTTTGATGAGCTCCACTGAAATCTTATCAATGCCCGGCGCTTTATTATTTTTTGGGCGTTGATGATGGAACAAACTTCATCCAGAGTTTGTGGGGCCAATAGAAGCTCTCCGCAGACATCTATAGGCCCCGATGTTCTGGAGCTGTGCGGAGGATTAAGGAGGTTCTTCAAATATGATGCCAATCTTTCCTTGATCTTGATTTCATCAGCGGTTATATTGCCGCTGTCTTCACGACAAAGCGTAGTTTTGGGCTGATAACCACGTTTCAGGCTTTTCACTACTTTGTATACTTCTCTTGTGTTATTGCTCGCTAAACTTACATCTATACTTCTCAATTGGTCGTCATAGTATTATATATAATTGACCTAAGCGCAGTAATATATTTAAAAATTTATTGGCACGCGCGTAAAGTCTCCTTCCAACTTCAAGATATAAACCAGCACAAAAGAAAGTTCATTGTTATTTCTTATAACTTGAATTCAACATGCCGCACAACAAGAAAGATATTCGAATATAAGCTAGTTTTTCTGTCGTAGGATGTAAACGATACGTTTTATATCAATTAAAATAATATTTAAACAGCAATTCAAGTAGCCATGCAAGGATGGCACATATAGGCCAGCTCGTTCTTTAGCAAGAAAAGAATGAGAGATTTGGAGTCGAAGTTTATGAGTTCTACTGTGTCACATCCCAAACACAAAATCTAATTCTATATGGTGGGTGCACTACAGCACCCTTTCGATTTGACTTTTCCAATTGTTTTCCAAATGCCTTCACGTGGATCGCAGCGTTCAATAACTGTACCAGATATAGCACCATTACAACCAACCAAGTGTGCAAATTGATGAATTACAGTTCGGTGCTCCTAGATATCGCCTCGCATTTTTTCATATCCACAATATTCACTCAATGATACGTTCTAACATCATAGATAAACACGAAAACAATTTCCTTCCACTTCCAGTCAGTCCACATATAGCATACAATTTATCTTTCAGCGTACATCCACCACACTACGTTCTTTCCAAATTACAATTGAATATCGTCCAATTCTTACCTTACGTCATATTTCCAACCGAATTCCGCTAATTCACTATCCTTTTCACCACCAATTGCAAAAATTGTATGCGTATAATTAATCGTCGCACAACGAAAAAGAAATGGTCTCGCTATTTGTGTGACTAATGTTCGCGATTGAACATCAATTCATAATTCATATCATCTGTTCACAGTGAGAAGATATAAAGCAGCGAATTACGTCGTCCCGTTAGAATTATATTTCAGGTATTTTGTAGCGATAAATGTGATTGATACGTATTTGCCTAGAATTTATAGGTCCCCATCACGATTGGCGGTATCGTATTTAATCCAGCTCATAAGTGCTGTGAAAATTGTATCCGCATTTAATTGCTTGATTTCTTCACTTTTCACACGCAATACGCATTTAATAACTGCCTGGCCTTTCTGTTTTTCCGATGGCACCTATTCCACTCGATGTTTGCACCTGCTTTTCCACCCAAAACAATCCCTAACTTTCCGGCGAAAATTCTGTCACGAATCCGTCACTGTCGAGGTGATATTTATTTTTCAAGCGCCACTAGCTGGTTATTTAATTTCGAACATTAAACTAATTGTTACTAACATTAACGAAAGACCCGACAAGAAAAGAACTATAAAATCTGTTAAAATGATAGCTCACAACCTGTCCGCCGTGTTTTCGGTTTCGCGATCTCCCATCAACCTCGCTGCTTCGCGATTAGAAGCCAACTCCCCCACTTGTCGATCTGTCCAAAACTATTTTTTCATTTTTCGTGTAGCAATCGGTAAAAATTCCATCAGCTGAGTTCGATCAGCCTCGTTAGCTTCCTTTGGTAATGTAATACACTGTTGGGGTGCACTAAATCAGTGTTTGCATTTTTAAAATTTAAATAGGCATATTCTAATTGTTTTTTTTTGGAAAAATTAACTGAATTAAAGAAAAACGAAAAAAATCTAAATAGTAATAAAAATTAAATTTCATGAAGAATATAATTAAAAAAAGCGTTTAAATTTAATATAGAGGAAAATTGATATAAAGTTACACTTAATAATAAGAAAGAAAACTATTTTACAAATGACGATAATGAATGGAAATAATGAATTATTTTTCTAAATCTGCCATTAAAATTTTGAATAGGAGATAGGAAGGTTTTCGAGCAGTTTGCTTGTGAAACTGCTCGATTAATACAAAGTCAGTGCAGCGAAACTAGAACGAAATGATAGCCGCGGGGCTACTGCTGCTTGCACTTTGGAAATTCCTCTCCATGCAGGCACGCTGGCTCACTTTGCAAAGTCTTCGTTCCGCTCCCTCGGTAGTTGTTTGTGGTTGCTGCAGGTCAACGGAGAAGTGCTTCCGGTCAAAATTTTCAATTAAATTGCATCTTTTTGCGCACATGCGTCGTGACGAACAAACGGGAAGGAATTAACTAAGAAAACAATGGCGGCACGTGACAAAACGGCGAGCGATTAGCAACTTTTCCACCGGTGAATAATACACAAGCAATATAAGTTATTTGGATACACGACTCTAAAACGGAATTTATAGTTTGTATGGCGAAACAGCAGCCGAAACCGCGAATTTTTGTTGATAATTTACAAATCGACAAAGCCACCAAATGGGAAAGTTGCGCAACCAACAAATCTACTCCACTCAGCCCGAACTCGATCGAAATTTCTTGCTTGCACACATTAGCTTTTTTCATAGAGGTACATCATGATATAAAGAATAATTATATTATTCTTTATACCATGGAGGTACATAAAGGAGACGGCGAAAGATCAAATTTATGAAGCCACGAGCTTTTGCCTTTGCTATTGTGATAACTCGCATAGGCTCGAAGCAAATTTCGAAATTGGGGTCGAAATTTCATTCATCATATTATAAGCTGTATCATACTCTTGGCGATAAACTCTATGAGAGTGCAGCGTTTGAAAATTAATTTTTTACTACAAAAAGAAAGCCAAAAAATTGTCTTATGTGCTGATATTATTATTCTGGTGAAATTTCCTTGCAAACGCTGGAGGAGGTACCACTGGTGGTTTGCGAGAAAACTTGCTGTGACGCACGGACGGATTAACAGGCGGACGAAAAGACAGATCGCGATTTTAATAGGGCATTGTAAAAATATTTTATAATCCCCTAAAATGGTCTGTTGTATAAATACTTACAAGTTACGCCATTAAAAATGTTTCCGTGATAAACATTCATTACTTCAGTTGCTACTAAAATAGCGAATTGCGCTTACCTTCTGATTTTTGGGGGCTATCATTTTGAATGCATGCATTTTTTTGGATTTTGAAAAATATTTCAATCTTAGAGTCTCATCAGTCAATTTGCCCAATCTCACTCAAATCAGTTTCCCTCTAGACAGGGTAAAAGTATTAAATTTTTAATGAAAATGGAAGCGAAAAATATTAGGTTTTAAATTTTCAACTTCTTTATTTTTTATGCGATAATTTTTTGCTTAGTTCAAGGACTTAGTACAATTATCCATAATCTTAAGTTTCATTAAAATGCATTGGAAAATTTGGCCCCTAGAGGGCCACAAAAATCTAAAAAAATCGCATATTTGAATCGCCGCCATTTTGAAACTTGAGCATGTTTGTGCACCAAAATAGCAAAATGTTTAGATCTGATTGTTTTCTATCTTGAAAATAAATTTCATTCACATCGAATCAAAGTTGGGGCTTTCAGAAGCCTTTGAAATTTCAAGCTACAACTAGCCGCCATTTTGTTTTTGGAGACCTGATCTCTAGTTTTTTTACATAATTCTTTAGACATTTACAATTTTTACCAAAGAACCGAATTTCATTAACATCGGTTGAAAAGTTTGGTCGCAACTACAACATCCAATGCTTACACGCTTTTCAACGTCTGAGCGGCCACCATTTTGTTTCAAACGGTTCGACTTTGGATTTTTTATTGTGAAATTCATCGCATACTTCAACAAACCTCTGTACCAAATTTCATCCAAATAGGAGCCATGGTTTGGTCAGAAATGAAATCACGAAAGTGAGTCACTGCTCCATTCATTCACTGCTGGAATGTTCCCGCTAATTCACCAATGTACGAGAACTGAGTTGAATGATTAGAGACCCTATATAAAGGCGAGCTGAATGAATTCATTGCAAACCGCGATAGAAAACTGCGATACGCGAAGTACAGGCGATATTGATTGTTTGAGTGTTTGTCTAAAATGGCCGCCATTTTGTTTTCCCTCGACCGATTTAGCTGGTTAAACAACTTAACTGAGAAATTTACGCAATACGCCTTTCTCAAAAATTTTATGAAAATCGGAGCGAGAATGTGACCCCTAGCATAGTCACGATTTTCGTTATATCATATATATATCATATATATATATATATATATATATATATATATATATATATATATATATATATATATATATTATATATATATATATATATATATATATATATATATATATATATATATATATATATATAAATATATAAAGTACTCTACGCAATAGGTAAATTCCTCTTGAGAAATTAACCTAAAATTTAAAAAAAAAACCGACTCCAAAGTAAGAAAGATGAATAAAACTTTTTAAAAGCGGTGCTATATTAGTGATATTACATGGTGATTTAATATCACCTCCATAAAATTCATTTCAACCTTTGTAGGGCACTTTATAGTGATTTGTAAGTCTACGTGCGAACGCGGAACCAACCTCTCATCGGTTCTAGACGTTAAGTCTAGACCAATCCGTGCACCGTAACCCATTCACGCGGTGGCTGCTTGTCGGCCAGCTAGATCGGAGAGGATTTCAGTCGCGGGTCTCCGAATGGGTTACGTTCAAAACTTACGACAGATACAAGCCATATGGTAGCAATTTGCATATGTATTAGTCGGCCTACTATGGACAAGCTTCCGGTAGCTGTCATCCAACTGCGGAATTAGCAAATGCTTATATTTCGTCATATATACTATTTCCCGAATAAAAAACGTGCCGAACGCATTCCGTGCATGCTATAAATTCACCTTGTATAGCCCATTGTGCTCCTAAACTTTCCAAGACGAGCAAATGAAGCACACGTTTTGCACCTTCGACTGATAGCTCAGCGTTGAGATGTAAACAAACTCCTATAAATTCACTTTGGAAGGCGATAAAAACTAAACGGGTATAAGAACTGAAATAATTTTCACTTCACTAGGAGCGCTATTGTGTTCTCCGCGGATCATCTGGATTTCACTGTAGAAATCCGTCTCTAAACCGTACAAAACCTCGAATTTTTGTTGGCACCTCCACAATTCTTCATATAACGCCATGTAAGTTAGCCAGCAAAGTCGGCCTACTAATGGTCATGTGTGTGGTAGTAAGCGCTGCTGCTATATGGCTTGTATCTGTCGTAAGTTTTGGTTACGTTCATTTACAATATTCAGCCACCAATACATGCCCGTTTTCAAACGCGTCACAAAACAAAACCATACGGAGAGGAAACCTATTTTACGTTACTCCATATTTCTTCCTATAACACGTCAAAAGACGAAGATCTTATCTTTACTTCGCGTTCCCGAATTTCCGACGCGGTACCGAAAAATATACTACGTTAACGTAATTCCGAAAAAAGCTACGCTAAAGAAAAACCAAAATCAACTAAGGTACCGCGTACCGCGCGCAACGCGAAACCGACCTCAGCGGATTTTCTCGAACCCTACCCTCGCGACGGCATACCTACCCTGCACCTCATCTCCCGCTGAAAAGAAGAACCACTGGAAAGGAAAGTCGTGTTGTTATTTAGCAATTCATCTTATTTTACTCTCATTTTCCAATAATTAATATTTCTTTTATTACAAGAACCTCGGTAGAGTAATTTTTATAATTTTTGTTTTGAACAAAGATCATTCATCAAAATTTCATGATTTATTTTCCATCAATTAAATCGAATCCTACACGAATCAAAACCGAAAAACTGAATATGTACTAATATGTACAGCGCAAAAATTAAAGTTAAAATTATTTTAGATAAGTACAACAAAAAGGTATGGAAATATGTTATTCTTTGTGGTTGAACGTTAATAAACAATTTCTAAGGCTTATACATAATAAAGAGTTTATAGTAAATTTCATATATTATCATTTGTTTGACGTTTTTGTCCTGTAACGTATCAGAATGTGGTCAATGTTTCCTTGAAGACTAAGTTGGCTTCACATCTTCTATTTTCTACTCTAAAGTTTCATTCGATTTGCCATATTATACAATTGGATTGTTATAAACTACTTAAATATTCGAAAATGCCAGCTTGACAGATATGGATATGCTAAATTAGTGCAATGAATAATCAACTATTGAATAACAGCAATGTCGAGTCGAATCAATTAAAACGCAGGCGATAAATTCAAATGTATCGAATGAAAAAAAAAACGTCGTTTTTCGTATACATCTCAATATATGTGACCCATGAAATGCCATACAAACTTATAAAGCATGTAGCGAAATCGACTATTTCAGTGAGATTTAATAACTGACTCGTAAGACTAAATGTGTTTGGGGAGTGCTATCCTCATTGGTTGAACGTCAGCTAAAATACTTTAATTAAATTTTTTTTTTCTTTGCTAAGAGCCAATGAATAACTTAAAAATAAATCTAAATTTTAAAGAATCATACGCCATAATCACCGTTCAGCCTGTTGTTTCTAAGGTACAGTTGAAAATTTTCATTAATATTCTACGTAAGCCAAGAAAGAGGCAAGTATCAATTTAACCTAAAAAAAATGATTTTAACCAAAGAACTAATTAGAAAAAGGTTACGGTTTCTAACAGTAAGTACATTGTTGCAATTGCTTTCAAACACATCAATTTATGTTTGTTGTTCATTGAATAATTATTCTCAAAACACTATCCTAAGACACAATGTTAAAATTAATCGGAAACCCTTTAGATCTTGAGTCCTTTTATTCTATTCTGCCCAAACTTATATAGGGGTTTCATCTTCTATTTCAGATCACAAAAAAACTATAATACTCCCAATGTTTTGTTTTCTATTTAAATTTTGTTCTGAACGGTTGGTCGACCAGGTTCAAAAGGGAATCTGTACCATACGTTTCTCTTAGTCGCTGTTTGGGATGCCTCAATATATATATACTATAATCGCAATACTATAAATTTTTTCTTTTTATTTTCCCGTGACTCCACTCCGTAGAACTTATACCTGCTCTACCTTCAGTTGCCTTAATCTAAATTATCTTGGAAATTCAATTTAATATATCCAGGGGAGCCGTCTAGACGTGTCACACAAAAGGGACAAACTGCTGGTCCTAATTCTAACTGTTAATGATAACATACTATGGGGATTGGTCTTGTTATACAACTTTGAATTCACTATTCTGTTTAATCGGTATGTTTGATGTACATAATTTATAGAAATTTTTCATTGATTTCCTTTAAAGGCAAAAGGGTATTTTCGTTAATTTCTTCTCACTTATTTGATCAATCTGTACCTGGATTAACTCGGGGGTGGAGGATACGAAGCAAAACAAAAATCATCGACATTTAATTTGCTATGCCCCTCAAGCCAAATGTAATGATGGCATTGGATTCAATAGTGTGAAAGATTATTCAGGATATGTTCGATGCAAAGCGATAAAACAAAAATTATCCACATAGTTGCAGTCATATATTTTGAAAAATAGGCGATCAAATTAATTCATAGTTGGGAGATTATTTTTGGCTAAACAGACTAGTTTGCACTGTTGCATTTGCAAGAATTACCCAGACCGACATATGCAGCGTCATATTTTTAAGCACGCTGTTCGACAGTTCTACATTAATTAATTATGTTGTATTCAGTTAAAAGGCCTTATGAAAACTTCCATCGGTAGGGACACCTTTTTATCATAGAAGCAAAATAATTTGCAAATAACCCTTTTCTTGAAGAATCTTGAAAATGCAACGTTAAAATTATATTTTCTCAGTTATAAATATTTGCATGGCTACTTTGTTACTACCCACAACCAAGTATTAATTTGACTCGAATTTTGAAGTCAAGTCTCACTTTGCTGTCATCCTATTGTCACTTTCTATCAAACAGTATTTACACCACCACATGCGATTTGAGATGCTGCATCTCTTTGAATACTTATCATCTAACCTAGCTTTTGGAAACAGCTTACAGAACTTGATTTAATTTTATGCACGAAATTACTGGCGAGATTGTATGCAAACCGTATCTTGCTCCGGAACTTATTCCATTAAATTACTGACGTGGGCACTGCCGGTATGTCATCTTAAAACTTACTTGTTAGCCTCCAACCCCTTCTATATATTTATCCATAACTATGTCACCTTCCTCGACAAGGCATCCTCCATCACTTGGTTATCGTGGGGCTCCTTGTTCCGTTCAACGTCCTTTACACATGCCAGCCATATTTCAACACGAGAGATATAAAACAAGTAATAATCCGATTGAAAATTTGCAGTTTAATCAATTTAGAAATAAATGCCCGATGACATTTAAGATTCCTCAGGACAGTGCAGTCATTTTACCTGGGCTCTTCAGCTCTATGAGGTGCGTGAGTGGTTGCAAATCGCTCAACTCCTGACTATTGCTCCCAGCAAGAACTACTGACTCCAAATTGGGGATACATTCCGGCAGGCAATCGCCCATTCGTATTGTCCGGTTGTTGTTTAATGCGGCACTTTAATCTAGGCACATACGGACATCCATCGCATTTGCGTATCTCTGCATGGATTGATTGATGATATCCGCGGTTAACCTAAACATCACAGAACGTTATTTTAACTCGAAGCGGAAAAACAAACTTTGCATTCGCCGACTTACCAATTCTAATTTCTGATACCTTTACTACTTTTGAATAGTCGATGGATATCAGTGATGACCTATTTGTGGGAGATTTCTTCTTCCTGTCAATCCTAAGCCCTTTTTCGGCTTGTTGGCACCCTCCGGGACTTCTTCCTGAGTAACGGCCACTACTTTCACACTTTTCTCCCATGTGGCTGTCAAATCTTCTGGACATCCCACGACAAAATTGACGTGGGATGTGCGATCGTCGCAACCAACTTGAAATGACGAGCCACCTGGCAGCAAAGTGTGTTAGTAGTGGTCGCCAGCGGCGTCGCATGATTCATTACAATTTTGAAGTCGGTTTTCTTCGTTTTCCGGTAAATAAACAAATATTTTCAAATTAAACCACCATGCATGCATTTCTGCATTAATTGGCTCGATTTTCAACAACAATTTCAGTCCCATCACCACGACTCCAGAAACCTAGAAAAACATTTTTAAATTCAACCGTCCAGTTTTCGAAATTAATATAACAGCTCCCATATTGTAGGTGCACTGCACTGATACGAGATCTCGTATTTTAGAAAACCTTTAAAGTTTTTCAATTAAAACGTTTACTCCGATACATGAAACTTTTACAAGAACCTTCGCAACAACAAAACGAATTATTTTCAACAATTTAATCTTAACACCATTATGCACGGAGCCGACAAAACTTCAAAATCTGCGCGGAACATCTATTTCACAGGCAATTTGCACTTTGATAATTATGAACTTTTACTTAAAAACACAATTAATTACTTCAACATTAAGCTTTAAGGATAACTTAGGCTCATTTAAATCCGTAGGAATAAAAATCAGAAAAAAAATCGCGTAAATACTTACAATGCAAGCGATTTTCAGTTGCATGTTATCGGAATTCTATGACCGGCGTCAAATCTGTTTAAACCGAGAAAATCTTTAAATTCGCATCTCCCATGTACCGTTTTATAGCAGGAACGATTCTCACAACATTCGAAATTATGTTTTCATTCACGAAACGCACCGAAAACCTGGACGGACACAGAAAACATCACGTAAATTATACCCGGACACATAATTGTTTCCTTGACTGCACTTTACTTACCTAAATAATGAAAAATACTCGATGACGCTTTCACATTTTTACTCACGTTTACACATTGAACACTTTATTTTCGAAATCACTTATATAATCCACCCAAAACAAGCGTTTTCATTGAAAATTTCAAAAAATTACGATCTTTGATGGAATGTTCGCAAGAATTGTCAACTGACTGTTTTCCATCAGCTGAAACATTATTTCCGGAAGCAGGGGTGTCACAATTGTTGATTTCGATCGAAAACGATTTGAATGTGGCGCACTTCGTAGTTTGTTAGTACATTTTATGGAAAAGAAAGAAGTTTGTTGAACAATATTCGGAGGCATTGTTTACAATTGTAAATGCTGTATGATCATTAGAGAGAAAACTAAAAATAATGAACTTTTTTAGCTATTTCGAAATTAACAAAGTTAGCATTTGGACAATCATACGTAAGCTCATTCGTGAAAGTCCAAAAGCTTTCGAAAATTGAAGTATACGTAAATGAAATGTTTGTTCGTATTGAGCATGTATTAAGAGACTTCAATATTTTATATGGGAAATGAAAGCTCGCCGTCTCCAGTGTATATCTCTATGGCTTTTTTTCTATATCTTTTACTCTTCAAAATTGATATTCGCTTGTGATCGCTCCCTTAAAAAACCGATCAAACGTCAACCCAATTTTTCCTCCCGGTTCACAGCTGCAGGAGTGTTTGCCATTTCCACATGCACCGTCAAACAAAAGCCTTCGTGCTAATAAAGCTGCAAGTGGAGGAAAGATAAAAGAGCGACAAAAGAGAAAACTAACAAAAAACGCAAAAACCTCTTACCACACTCCTCAATCTCGTCTCTAACATCGACGGAGAGCTGCCGACTTCTATCGTTCGACATCATCAATCTCTATATCTCTAGTACTTTAAGTGCAATAGCAACACATATATTTCCAAGGATGGATTGCCGATGGGACATCCAATGTCATCAATAATGTCAGAAGTATTTTCGCAATCTCTAAAAGAAGTTTTAAACCTAAAATCGTTGAGGAATATAACGTAATATACTTTAAACGATGTGTAGACGACTGCTTTATTATTATTGATTCGCGAAACATAATTGAGATGACACTGAACAGACGGATAATCAATCAAACAAAAGACGAAGGACTTAATATCCCCCGACCTCACCTAACTGCCCGCTAAACCCTACCCATTCCTATAAAAAATAAAGCTTCTCTCCATCCACTCCTTAGAACTGAAGATGACTTCAAAGAGTCGAAACGCGTTTTCAATCAGAAGGGTGCAAGGCCTGACAGGAATAAAAAATCAGATAAGATATTGTTTGCGTTGAAAATTAATTTTAAGTTTTACGGCAACAAGATAAGTAAAAAATCCAATCGTATGGAAGAACCGGAAAGTAAAAATTAATGTCATCCAGCCATGCACGTAATATCTCATGCATGCCAGATGCGCTGCAACAACTACCAAATGAGATGGACCAATATTAGAGCAACATATTGAGGTGCAGGAAACCAACCTAAAGGCAAACGTACGAAATTCTTGCAAGTGAAAAGCTAGCCGGGATCCTTCGATATGCTTTTACTTTTAGCACTGCATCCCCTTTCGGGCTTTCGCTTAAGATAGTTAGAGTATCTTATTATGTTGATCGTATGATCCCCACTCGAGAACGTGATTTGGTCAATACCACGCTTCGAACATGCATCCGTCCACCCACCTGCGATACATTCTGATTTTATCATCACTGAATTGGGTATTGTCCGTCCGAAGAATTGCTCAAAACAAACCTCGTCGCCAACGCAATTCGAACCAGGGACCTTTGAGCTACGTAGCGAGTGCTCTAAGTACTGCGCTACGTGGACTACATCCTTGGTTGTGACGTAGCCTTTAAATTGGACAATAGGCTTACATAGGTAGTTACTGACTTCAAGGCAATTAATGAATGGATCTGCCTGGTGCGCCTTAGTCTTTCGACGAATGGTTGGTCACCTCTTATGCTTCCACAGAAAAAAAAGAGGGTGTGCCCAAGGATGATTCTAACAGAACCGTAGAATAAATCGTAGTCAAATTGCCATCAAACGACATAATCTGCTACGTGAAACAGGGAATGTTTTGTTCGGTCCAAGCCTGTGGATATGTAATAAAATTGACTACAAAATGTTGTTAGATGAAAACTAAATTAACGATTCCTTTTATGTGAAATTTCTCGGGGGTAAATACATATATATTGTTACATGTACAAATAATTCTGCGAGCTACTGTCGCAATTGTTTTCACAACAATTAAAAACATCAACAAAACGAATTTACTCGAAACTACGAGAACCCAACAAGCATGAACAACATCTGAAAGTGAGTCACTGCTCCATTCTTTCACTGCTGGAATGTTCCCGCTAATTCACCAATGTACGAGAACTGAGTTGAATGATTAGAGACCCTATATAAAGGCGAGCTGAATGAATTCTTTGCAAACCGCGATAGAAAACTGCTATACGCGAAGTACAGGCGATATTGATTGTTTGAGTGTGAAGTGATTTTAAGTAGACAATTGCGATAGAAATTTATGGACAAGTGGAAGGTAGAATTGAAATAGTGAAAATTAAAGTTATGAAATTGTTATTGAAGTGATTGCGCATTTTTTTGACGAATTAAATAAACTCTTTTAACTTTAATTAAAAGATATTGCGTTTTCACTTTCCAAGAACATTAAAATTATTGGCCGCGAACCAAAAACACGCGACAATGGTGTCAAGAAGTGAGAAAGAAAATTTTGGAAGTGAAAACGATTAAACATTTTTGAAGTGCACAATAGTGAGAATTAACGTGGAAACTGGTGGAAAAATTGCCGGAACAATAAAAATGCCAGGAAACTTACATCTAAAAATCAATCAATTGAGCATATCGGAGCTCAAAGAGGAGTTGGAACAGCGAAATCTGGCCACACAAGGTACAAAGGCCATACTGATTGAACGCTTGCGTGACGCGATCGAGTCGGAAGGCGTGAATCTGGATTCGGGTGAGCTCTCAGATGCGGAAAAAGGCGCAAAAGGTGGAGAAGTAGAAACACCAAAATCAAAGGAGCCAGAAAATGCGCTAGTGCAAATGTAAATGCTGATGTCATCCAGTCTGACTGCGAAGTTAAATGAACAATCAGCGAAGTTAAATGAACAATCAGTGAAGCTGGACCAACAAGCGATCAAAATCAAGGCAGACATCACACAGAAGCTGGAGAAACAGTCAACCGAAATAAAAGCAGAGCTCGGTCACTTGAACAAACAAATTAAAGGCGTCGAGGAAAAGGTTGACCAGGTCGAGGAAAAGGTTTACCAGGTCGAGGAAAAGGTCAGCCAGGTCGAGGGAAAGTTTGGCCACGTCGAAGAGAGAATAAACCATGAGATGGAAAAAGTGAAAAAAGAATTGGAAGCAGCGAAGGCAGTAGTAACCACTTCACTAGCCCCGCTTATAACCGCAGCGCAAAGCACATCCAGAAATGGGCAAGCACCAATATTCGATGGGCAAATGGTCTGGAGCATTTACAAGACCCAGTTTGAAGCTGCCGCAAGGGCAAATCACTGGAATGAGCAGGGACGAGCAACTGCACTAATTCTTGCTCTAAGAGGCCCAGCTGCCGAGCTTTTGCAGACTATCCCCGTTGAGTTGCATTCAAACCCGGCTGCTATAATGAATGCGCTGGACATGCGTTATGGAGACGATCATCTGAAGCAGATTTACCGCGCACAGCTACGGCATCGCATGCAGAAGTCTAGCGAAACCTTGCAGCAGCTAGCACAAGACATTGAGCGACTGACACTTTTGGCTTACCCAGCGTACGCCCCAGAACATCGAGATGACGTAGCAACAGAAGCTTTCATCAGTGCCTTAGAGGACAAGGAATTGCAACAAGCCGTGCGGTTAGCTCAAAAGCAAAGGGTTAAAGACGCATTGGTTTATAGTCTGAACTTTGAGGCAGCGAAAAATGCGACTCGTACCAATGCCCGGATCCGTGAAGTAGTGGCAGACGAATGCAGGTGTGAGCGCGTGGAAAATGAGCGATAGCCGCAGGTGAATGGTGCGCCTAGATGGTGGGATTGTGGAGAGAAGGGACACCTGCAAAGAGACTGCAAGAAGCGAAGAAAACGGAGCTATTGTCCAGAATGGTGGAGATCCAGACCGTGTCAGGAGCCTAGAATAGAGCCCCATCAAACTGAAAGGGCCAACTTCATGCGACGGACGTCGGCTAGGAGGTTCGACATCCCCAGCACCCCCATCACCGTGCCAAGGCAACAGCGTGGAGAAGCAGACTTATGCCTTCCTGGTCAAGTTGATGAAGAACATTGCACCACAATAAACGACACTGGCGCAACCCGATCGACGATCCGACCAGACCTAGTGAGGCCCCAACTACTTCACAAGGGCAGAGTTCATGGAAATGCTGACGCCGTATTTCGTCATCCATGTCCAGCTAACTGCAAGCATTGCCGGCGGATTGTGGAAAAGGAGCCCGTTAATCTGCGAGTGATAACGGCCGAATTCGATGAAGGTTGGTCAGCGGAGGAGATTCGAAAAGCCCAGTTAGCCGATGAAGACATTGGACCATTGCTCGTATGGAAGGAGACAACTGGGCGACCTGAGTGGAAGGACGTTTTAACGCATGGCACAACCCTGAAAAGCTATTGGGCACAATGGAACTCCCTTCAGGTGGAGGGTGGCGTACTCAAGCGGAAATGGGAAACGTCGGATGGCAGCTCCTATAGGATGCAAACTATACTACCCAAAAGCCGAATCCACGATGTGGTTAAGGAAATGCATGAAGGATCCTCGGGAGGCCACCTTGGTGTTAACAAGACCTTAGCGAAATTGCGGGAAAGATCTACTGGCTCCACACTCGAGAAGACGTAGAGGACTGGTGTCGCAGATGCACAATTTGCGCTTCCGTCAAAGGCCCAAAGCGACGACTGAGAGGACAAATGCAAACCTATAACGTGGGGGTACCGTTTGAAAGGATTGCTGTTGACATCGCAGGACCCTTTCCTGATTCTGAATGGGGAAATCGATACACGCTGGTCGTAGCCGATTATTTCAGCAAGTGGCCCGAGGTATACCCCATTCCCAACCAGGAAGTAACTACTGTAGCCGAACAGCTAGTGTTAAATTGGGTCAGTAGGTACGGCGTACCTTGTGAACTACATTCAGATCAAGGTCGAAACTTTGAATCACTAGTTTTTAGCGAGATTTGCGAGCTGCTGGGAATACGGAAAACGAGGAAGACACCACTGCATCCCCGATCCGATGGAATGGTCGAACGTTTCAACGGCACGCTCAATAAACACCTGGCCGAAATGGTTGACGAGAACCAAAGGGACTGGGACCGACACATTCCACTATTTTTGATGGCGTACAGATCTGCCGAACATGCATCGACAGGCCAAGCCCCAGCCAAAGTCATTTTTGGAAAGACTATTCGTTTGCCAGCCGATATAAAGTTCGGAACACCCCCTGAGAAACCCCAAACGATCTCGGAGTACGCAAGTGATCTAAGACAACGGTTGAACCAGATACATTTGACAGTGCGAAAACACCTCGAATCGGCTACTGACCGCATGAAGACCAGGTATGATCTCAAGGCAAACTCTACTGGCTTCCAGCAAGATGACTTGGTGTGGCTATATAACCCGCATCGGCGAAAGGGTAGGTCTCCAAAGTTGCAACATAATTGGGAGGGACCATACCGA